>JABUQX010117121.1:0-2500 GCA_015478945.1 Trachelipus rathkii
CATACTAAAATCAGTGGTAATTGGAATGCTTTGTATTCCATAACATAGTATTTATTTTAGTATTTATTTAGTATTTATTTTAGTTTTTATTTTAGATAGTATTTATTTTAACTTTAAAATATAAATAATAAAGAGTAGAGTTAAAATTATTCTATTTTGAGGACTTTGCATATATTGATCGTTTTCATTTTACCCATTAGGATTAATGTTGTAAGTAATATCTTTTGACATTCTTTATATATTAATGTTGCAGATGCTAGTGGTATGGATTTCCGTGCTATGTTGAAGAAAAAGAAGTATGCCAAATGGAAGAGAGATGAAGAAGTCGATTTTGGTGAACTGAAAGAAGTTGAAAAAGACACGAAACCTCAACTCAAAAAAGTTGAAAGGGTAAGTTTATAATAATAACTTAGTTATTTTCATATTTGAACATCGTGCAATTAGCAAGACATTTTTCGTTATAGGTAAATGTGAAAACTTTCGTTAATTATTTTATAACCTTTGAAATTGTCTTTTAAAAATATTTCGATTGAAACACAATTTATTTACAATTGACTGCATTATAACTACATTTAAACTGAACTTGTTCATTTGATTTGTTATTTCCTTGAATTATTTCAAAAAATGATAGCACAAAAAAAAAAATTATAATCAAGTCAGAAGTTTTAAGAGTTTCAATGGTGATATTCTTCTTCTCAGAGACGTTAAGTTTCTCGAAAACTTTTCCAAGGGTGTGTGATTTAGAACCGAATAAATATATTTGTATTTAAATATTGTCAGTGTAAAGATTGCAATCACTTCGGTGTAATTGTTGATAATATTTTTTAAGGACCTATACCAAAATGGTCGAAAGGAAAATGGGGAGATATTTGTAAAAAAAATAAAAAATCTGATTATTTAGAGTTTCTCTAACGAATCTTAACTTAACTTAACTTAACTTAACTTAACTTAACTTAACTTAACTTAACTCAGGAAATTTTTTTTGATGCTGTGTTGACCCTTTTTCTTGTCGATCATTTGGGCTAGTCCCCTTTTTTAATTCTGTTAAGGATATACTAATAGCGGTTTTCCTAGTGAATTTTATATAGAAACTATAAGCAAATATTAAGGATAAATCAATAAATAAGAAAAAAAATAGCAGCAGCTTATAAAAATTAATAATAATATGTTGAGTAGATCATTGAATATTGCGTTAGATATAAAGAATTGGAATATTTGTATAAATATACGTAGCAGTTGGAGTTTTATCTACCTGGGGGCAAGAATTGAAACTCGACTGCGAACACGTTGGTGGCGCTGGTTTGGGATAGCCGGCCATAAAGTTCAATTTCTTGTGGTCCCCCCGTGTTACCCCCTGCATAGGGGATAAAGCACGTTAAAAGGTAATTTTTTTTTTTATATAATCTTATCCTTGTTTAGGATTCTTATTAAAGGTAGTATGATAGCAAGACAAGAAGTATTCTTTGCAGTTTGCATATTGGAAGTGGTTATTGCGAGGTGGTTTTTTTAAACCGTGTCCAGCTTAAATTATTGTACAGTATATTAGTTAATTTGTTATTTCATTTTTTATTTGTTTGGTTATATAATTATCATAGAATTTTCCTGTTTCCCAACGGGACATAGATATCAAAGCGACCCTCCTTAGCAGATGTTATTCCAGACTGGCCGGTATTACAAGCAGTTAAGAAGGTTAAGGTTGTTGTTTCGAATATACCCTACAAGTATCTATAGATCTCTCTCATTCTTCTTCTTATTAATACATATATGAGCATCTTTCTTCCTTGTACTTTGTACAACTATGGCTTCAAATTTATTCCTTAGGTTCAGAGATGCTTGATCGGACCCTCGTATCTCTGATCATTGGTAGCTGTTCATACTACAGTAATGTAAATCATCTGATAAATTTTTCTTTCTTTTATTTTAAATAGGTGATAGTTAAACATTATTGTATATATAAAATATATATATATATATATATATATATATATATATATATATATATATATATATATATATATATATATATATATTTTATATATATATATATATATATATATGGGTTATACTAATTATATCGACAAAGCCTGGAATTTGACTAAACATGGTGTTCTGGGAAATTCAATATTAATAAACATGGGTCGGGGAATGCACAGTTACGGAGATAACACAGATACCCACCCGTGTAATACAGATAACCACCCAATGTACTACTATGTGGTACATTGGAATTGAAGGATGAGCGAACATGCGGTAGGCATGTGTTTCCTCGATGTCCGCATAGTAACAGCTGTAAAATTGTGATGATACGTATGGCTGGACTGTAGAACGCTTGGCAATGGTGGATACTGAGGTATCTTCTCAACTTGTAATGGAACGAGCGACAATAAGATGTAAATGTTACAGAATGCCTGTATTGACTCTGTTACAATGGTGCGTTATTCATACCGTGAAAGGTCGACATTTTACTAACGTATGGGCGTGCGAACGGGAAAGGTGAGGC
>JABUQX010117121.1:7500-46916 GCA_015478945.1 Trachelipus rathkii
TATATATATATATATATATATATATATATATATATATATATATATATATATATATATATATATATATATATATCATCAATATATATATATATATATATATATATATATATATATATATATATATATATATATATATATATATATATATATATATATATATATATATATATATATATATATATATATATATATATATTTTTATTTATATATTTATATATATATTATATATATATATTATTTTATATATTATGCTCTATATATATATATATATATATATATATATATATATATATATATATATATATATATATATATATATATATATATATATATATATATATATATATATATAATGTAGAAACTCTTCGTTAAATATATTTATTATTATTATTATTATTATTATTATTATTATTATTATTATTATTATTATTATTATTATTATTATTATTATTATTATTATTATTATTATTATTATTACAGACCAGCCATTCAAATTTACAAAGCAACTTTTATCCAGAACTGTTACTGAGAATAAAAAAGTCATTCTAGAGTGCGAAGTTAATGATGCTAAAGCTAGAGTTACTTGGTGGATCGGTGACAAGAAAATTGAATCCGGACCTGACGCAGGGTGGGTATTTTTTAATCATTGTTTCTTTTATGTTTATAGTTTTTTGTTTTTTTTTGAAATCTTTGTTGTAAATGAGACGAGAACTGCGATATCAACCACCAGAGAAGAAACATGAACAAAAACCGTGAACCAAGTCAAGATCCGACGTGTTACTAAATATGACATATGTCAAAGACAAAAGATTTGTGACATTAGAGGAAGGAACAATGTTCCTTATGGATATAATTTAATAAAGGTTTTCTTTAATAAACTTTTTATGAGGTAAAACCAAATCACAGGTTTTACGAGTTTATTTCGTTAGATAATATTGGCACATTATACTCAGATTCTTAAACTAAAATATTTTAAGAGATAAAATAGAATTTATTTTTATTTTACTTTATTATCTTTTTTTATATTTATGTTGTTGTTTTCTTTATGTTACTTCAGTCATAATTACTTAAAGGTAATGTTACAATATGGAAGAATCAGGCAGTGTTATTGAATTCAATATGTGGAAATTTCCTCCGCAATTGTAGTTTTAATTACAAAAAAATAAACAACAAAAAAAACTACTGTTTTACATCTAATGATGGTTAAACAAAACAATTCCAAATTATCAAAAATATCGAGTTTTATAATTATTATTATTATTTGTGATTTTTGATCAATGTTTTATTTATTTTTATTTGTTTTTTTTATTTTTATTTATCAATATTTTATTTTATTTATTCATATACTTCAACTCCTATATATTGTCACTTTAAAATCACATTTCCAACACGTATGATTTAGCATTTTGAACTTTTCCAATTTATTTACACATATTTTAATTTCGAAGGCAATGGAGGGAGAGTATATCTGAAATTTTATTCCCCTGTAAGTCCAAATAAATTTAAATAACAATTAATAACATTGGCCAAGAACGCTTTCCCTTAAAAAAACAAAAACAAAACAGAATGTGATCAACCTCCCCCTCAACTCAAAAAGAAAAGAAAAATGTCTGAATCATTTACCCTCAAAAATTAAACTATTAGATTAACACTAATTATGTCTATGACTTTATCATCATAATTTCATTAAGGAATTTGAACTGAATATGTTATTTAAAGGGATATTTATTAGTTTATTTAGAATAATGTTTTTTTTAATGTTTTAATTATCTGTTGAAATAGTTATATAATGTTATTATATAATTTTAAATATATATACCTGAAGCTGCAATAAATTTATAGGCTACTATAGAGAAAATAAATAATGCTAAATGAACGGACCAGATTTCGCTAGAAAATTTAATTTGTGATCGAAAAAAAATACACCAAAGTGTATATGAAAGGGTTAGATGTTGCCATGTATACGAAAATAAATGTTAAACACAGAAGAGCGTATGTTCCGAGAATATCCATTGAAAAATCTCCAGCAGTCACATATTGCCTAAATATTAAAGGTACAACTCACCTAATCATTACTGACCTCCCCTCAGAAATATTTTGACCACTCACTGAAAATTACCACCCATAAAGGAACGGTCTATTAATCGTCAAGCTTTAGATACGAACATCCATGAAAATCCCCGAAACGCAATATGCAGGATGCTCCGAATAATCCCCCACCTCGCCTACACCCAAACGTATCAGCTCAAAGAGTCCACTATTTCATCTCTTTAACAGCTGCTGAAAATGCAGAAGCAATTGCCTCACTCTTCAAGAAGTTACATTGGTGTAAACCAAATGGGGAGTAAAAGTGTGGCAAGATGGCCAATAAGGAAAACTGCACAATGTACATATTGATAATACCTAATATATATAAATAAAAAAATAACCAAAATATAAAAAATCATATACTATACTTACTAATATACATAAATAATAAATAATATAATATAAATATAAAAAAAACTAATATAAAATATAATATATATATAATATTATATAATATTAATAAATAATAATATATATATAAAATCATTATAAATAAATTAAATATTATAAAATATTTGGAGTTATATGAGCACAGAAATTTGAATTTAGAATAAATTTGCTCTAATTTATAATATAAGTAATAATAATAATTAATTTAAAGTTATAGAATGAGAATAAAAAAAGATGGAAAAAATAAATTAAAAATCTATAAAATCAAAAAATATCTAAAATAGTTAATATAAATATACGAGTACCTTTAAGGAGGTGCTAGATGTTTTGGAAGTATTAAAATATTAAAAAAACAAATAAAGTCTATAGGACATAAAACAACAGTAATTACATATAAACTTAAAATTAAAAATTATATTTCTATATATTAATCCAAATAACATATAATATTACTAAGTAAATTATACTTTCAATTTTAAAAAAAAATCAAAAAATGAAAGTTAGAAAATCAAAGAGGGAAACTTTTTTTAGATCCACGCAACGTATCAAAGTCACAGCTAATTTCCTAGGACGTATCTCCGCACCTCGCTAAGTCCGCACCTAATTCTTGGATATATCCGCTCGGAGCGGACACCAATAAAGCGGAAACCTAAAGAGACGGAAGTGCAATTACTGATAAATAAAAAATATATATAAAATATATATAAAATAAATAAATATAATAATATATAATAATATATATATAAAAATATAAAATATAATATAAATATAATAAAAAAATATAAATAAACATAATATACTCATAAAATAAAATAAAATAATAACCCCAAAAACTCAAATCATCACCCCTAATACACTGATCTTCGTTACCAATAAACCTACAAAAACAATTAACTCACTATAATAATATATAATAATATTATAATATATACTACAGATACTATATATACCTAAAAACACAAAAACCCCCAAAAAATAATAAAATCAACCAAAATATATATATATATATAATATATAACCCAAATATATACATATAACAAAAAATATACAAATATAAATATACATACACTATAATATAATAATATAATCTAATTAATACATAACTTATATATATAAATAAAAGTAACATATAATATATATAATTACTAATATAATATATAAAACTAATATAAATATACATATATAATATAAATATATATATATAGTAAATAATACTATATATATTTACATATAATAGATTAAAATTACGTAGTAACTTATACACTGTATAATAATACTAAAAATAATACATAATATAAATATAATACATAAACTATATAGAACTACACTAAATAATACTATAAAACAATAAAATCGTAAATCATATTATAATAAATATATATATATAATAATAATAGTAAAAATAATAAATAATATATGAATAACGTAATTAATATATAATAAATATAATATAAAAAATATATCATATGCCTAACCTAAAATACCCAAAATCCCAGAACCACCAAGGTCAACCACCTCCCCACCCAACACTTCTCAACCTTCCTACAAATTCTTAAAACAATATAGTCAATATAATACAAAACCAAAATAAATAATAAAAGATAATAATAAAAAAATATCCTAAATATAAAAATCCATATTAAAGTCTATATATATACCACCCTATATAATATATATAATAATAATATAATATATAATAGGCTATTTATTCTAATAAAAAACATCATTCACTATAATCCCTCACGCCTTTCCTTTATTTAATGTATTGGTGGCGACGCCATCCTAAGGCCATGATAAGACACCAGAAACAATTTCTCAAAAATTAGAAAGAACCCACCTCTAACCTCACCGCAAATCCCTGATTGCCTCTTGATTTTCGGGCCCATTTATTAGCATCCAATTTCCATTTAATAAAATGTCTATTTTAATCTTTTTACTCTGTCTCATTTCCGGAGGAACTCCAGATGAGAATAATACAATTACGTGAACAAAAACACACCGAATAATTTATATCTATATAACACATACACAATACAACCACACCCCCCCCCCAACCCCAAAGGGGGACATCCTACCCTACACACGCAGCACACACCTTACAAACACACACATGCCACACACCACACACCACACACTTATCATACACCAACCTCAATAATAATAATAAATCCCTCCCCTAATAATATCCTTCACCCTAATAACAACTACCTGATAAATAAAACTACCAATATTATAATATATATATATATATAAAATACATATAAATAAATAAATAACTTATAATACAAAAATAACAGACAATATCAATAAATAGATATAATATAAATAATATATTATAATATATTATGTAAAACTTTTGTAGCAATATTCAGTATTTATTAATAGTCAATATATATATATTTATCATCATTCAAATCGTTCATCCACCTTCTTTTATCGAAGAAAAATGCGAGATAAAGTAGAAACTTACCATGGCACTGGGACAGAACAAAAAGTAGTAGAAGCAACTTTACAATAGTCGACCCGAAAGCCCAGCCCTTACTGCACCCCTCCTATAAATCCACACAAATGCGTGAGAAAATTTCGATCGCAATCAGAAAATCCCTAACCTAGAGTAAAATCACGGAGAAACGCGACGGACCAACTACACTAATACGGCAAATGTAAATATGAAATGTGGAGGTTACAGCTCTTATAACTGCTTGGGCCGAAGAGGCCTTTCTTCATATAATACCAACTCAGACACAATTCAAACATAGCTATTATTAAAACCTTAATCTTCTTCGCCTTCTAGCGGAATTTTCAATGCCAAATCATCACATTCTTTCCTCCAGGCTAATCCTAAATTTGCCTAACTTAATCCCCCTTCTCCAATCTCGGTCTCCCAGCCCGCGTCGCATCGCCGAACCCACAATACACCACTATAACACTCCACCCTCAAACCTACAAAAACCGACCTTCCCCCCACATTCCTTTTCAACGATGAGCCAAACCATCTCAAAAAATATACAAATGGAATGGAAATATCAATATTTATCTAAACTCATAGTTAAATCAATTGAACCTCAAAAGCTGGCAAGAAGAATACCATAAAAATAGAATTGCTAAAACGATTCGTTTTATAAATCTCTCCACATGAGATTTTGATGAATCATATCAAAATACATTTAGTATTATTGATAACATTAACCTATCAAACTTTGTAAACAAATCAGTTGAGGTTTATTTTGTATGCTTTAAGAAAAAGTATCAATATACTGATTCATTATTTTTAATGGAAAAGTTTTTTTTACTGTGCTAAGAACTATTCAACCTTTTCAAAGAAACATTTTTCAATTTGAGTATCTAGTTGCCAAATTCAGATTAACCAACATGTTAATTGTACTGTGATAAAACCAAAGTTCAAATTGTGTCTGGTTTTGCTCTAAACTAAATAGGAAAGTTCAGCACTGAAAATCGAAATTCAATTTTAAGTATTTTATTTAGTTTGTTGGTTAAGGAATACATATTGTCATTTTTATCATAAAAAGTTTATTGATTTCTAACAAGATATTTATTACAAGATTTAATTAAACAATTCACTTTCTAAGACAATCAAAAAACTGTTAGTATAAGGCAATATAGCAATGAAATGGAGATTAGTAAAAACATAGATCTAAAACAACAAGTGTGTATATAACACTACTGTTATTGGTTTGTAGAATTCACAATTGTAGTATTTTCATTCAGAGTTGTTTCTTTTTTGCATAAAGGACTACATGGGGTAAGGTTATCTTCAAATTCACATTTTTCTTGTGTTTTATCGAAATACTGTCCTTCTGGGCACTGATACCGGTTTTCTTGTTTAGGAAACCCTCTTTCTTCACATATATAAAAACTTCTGCAATCGTAAGGGTCCGCAATTTGAATATACGCTTTATGACAGAAGGCAGTACATTTATCACAACATGAACAACATAAATATTTGCTTTTCTGACAGTTGACTCCATCAAAATATGGAGCCTCGGGAGGACATTTTGTTTTGACTTTGATTTTTATCGAGGTGAGCATGTTAAGAATGATTCCCGGAACTACAGTTCCCGTTAGCGACGAACAAGCCGAAGACGATAGTAAATTAATAGAACGATTACTGCCATGTAGCATGTTTTAAGGCACAAGTTATCGCATTTACTCGTTTTGATACATTGATCTTTATCATATGAATGATAAAATGGATAATTTCTATTGTTTCGATTAACAAATATGGTATTATCTGGACACTTAATTGGTACATCGGAAGCTTTTTTAACGTTTTTGGTAATTTTTCTTAACGACTTAAATGAAGAGGGCTTTGTGATCAATCTAGCTAGGGTTTTGCAACTTGGATCTACTGCTTTAATATGGCCTGTATCATTAATCTTTTTTTTTATCTTTGGATTTGCTATTCTGTTACGAGATGATAGTATTGATTCCCTTTTTTTTTTATGAGAATCATTATCTGAATTTATGAGAAAAATAGAATCTAATAATATTATGCTATATTAACAAATTTATATTTATATAATAATAATAAGTAGTATTTAATAAATAATAATAATAATAATATATAAATAATAATTTATAAATATATTATAATTATATAAATAATAAATTATATATATGATAATTTATAATAATAATTATTAATTTTTGATTATTTTTAAGATGAAATAATATTAATATATTGATTTATTTTATATTAATTATTATGTATAATTTAATTATAATAATATTAATAATACTTTAATTAATAATAAATAATAATTCTTTTAATAATAAT
This sequence comes from Trachelipus rathkii, assembly GCA_015478945.1. Classification (NCBI taxonomy): domain Eukaryota; kingdom Metazoa; phylum Arthropoda; class Malacostraca; order Isopoda; family Trachelipodidae; genus Trachelipus; species Trachelipus rathkii. The sequence continues at coordinate 14,777 of JABUQX010117121.1, forward strand.
AGATTTAATTAATATATATTATAATGTTATAAAAGAATGTTGAAGAAGTAGAAGATTTTTATTGGTTTTCAATTAAATTTGATATAATAATAAAATTAAAAAAATATACTAATTAACCTTGCTCTTAAATTATGAAAAAGAATTATATTGATTAAAATATTTATACAATATTAATAATATTTTAATATAATAATTAATAATGAATAATAATTAATTAACTAATAATTATATAGTTAATAATATTATAATAATTTAATAATAATAATATTCATTAATAATAATAATTTTTTAATAATAATCATAAAGAAAAAGAATGTAATAATAATTATTCAGAATCGATAAAAAAAATATTTTTAATATTCATATATAATAAAATTACATAATAATTATAAAAGATATATATAAATAAAAATATTAAATAATAAATATAATAATAATAATTAATTTTAATAATATGAATAATTAATATGTTATTATTATATTATATTATTAATAATAATATAATAATAATAATATAAAATATATATATATATATATTAATAATATAAAATAATAATAATTTTAATAAAAATATAATAACAATAATAATAATCATAATAATAATAATTTTATAAAATAATAATAATTAATAATAATATAATATAATAATACAATAATAATATAAATATATTATAATAATTCAAATTAAAAATTAGATTGAAAAAATTAATAATAATTTAATAATAATAATTAATAATAATAATTAATACGAACAATAATAATCACAATATTTCATAAGAATAGCTACTACAAATATTATTTATATTGATATTATAAAAGTTTATAAAAGCTTATTTCAATAATATAAATTAATAATATATAATAATAATAATAATAATAATAATAATAATAATAATAATAATAATAATAATAATTAATAAATAATAATAATAATATTATAAATATATTAATACGAAAATAATTTAATTAGAGGGTTAACTCATTTTTCTCATCTATTTTCTTATAGTCTGTAATACTCATCTCGCATTTCCGCTGATATTCTGAGCTGTTTTTATTCGATAACGATATTACATAACATTATAACAAAGGAATGATGTGTTCACTAATTCAGAATATAACAACTTTTTTATGTTATTTAGTTTATAAATATATTATATTATGGTTTAAACTAAGTGGCGGGCTTTTGTCGCTCTTAAGGTTTCTTCGGGGCCCCCCGGATAGATTTCTTCCATGTGTGCCCATTATATAGTATATGGTATAGGTGTATAGTTATATTATTATTAGTTTATGATTCATATTATTATATATATATGTTTACTTATTTTATTATTATTATGTTTATGTTTTACTATATTTTTTATTTTTTTTGGATATTAGTTATAAGAATTATGATATAAATTTTGGTATGATATTATTATTATTATTTGGAGAGGTAATTGGGGCCCTAGTGTGGTAAATGCTTCCAGATGGAATAAAAACTAGTCCCACTGGTTGGTTGAAAACCATATTATAGTTATTTTAATATCTTAATTAACTTAAAAGTTGTATTATATTTAGGTAGTTTAATTGTGGGAGTCTCGTGCTGCAGTGGGGGCTGTAGTGGTGCGTGCACGTCTTAGGTGGCTGAGTTTCGAGTCCTCGTCAAACGTGGATTTTTTGTTTCTTGCTGACTAGTCTTACCAGGCGAGACAACAGAAGGATTTTGCCGTTTGTAAGTAGATTTTCTGTAATTTTCATATTAGCAGTTTACGGCCATAGTGTATTTTAATAACGACTAGATCTCATATGTACCCTCGGTACCTCTCTCATCCATAGCCAACACATCCAACAACACAAACCTTTAATACACCATATACAGAAAACCTACTTTCCTATTCGCCTCACGCACAGTAGGTCTGTGAGTCCAGAGGCCTAGCCATGCCCACTGATGGCTGGAAAATATCTTGACTTTGTGTCATTTGACTCTTGAGGCTGGGGCTACTATCTAACCTTGATAAATCTGTGGCACCTTTCATCTTTGTCTTGGGCTCCACTGGTCGTGGAAAAAACATAAAATAGTAACGCTTTTCCTCGATTGTCGTTGGTAGAAATATTACTTAATTCTAACTATATATAGTATATATATATATATTTATTTTTATTATATATATATTTATAATATATTTATATTTATTTACTTATTATATTTATATAGTATATTTTAGTATATTTATATTGGTTTATATATATTTATTATTATTTTAACCTTTGTATATTATATATTTTTTTTTTTTTATGATATTTTATTTATTAGTATGTTTATTTTATTATTATTATTATTATGTTATATGTTATTTTGGATTATTTTTTATTATTATTTATTTTTTATTTTATATATATTTATATTTATATTTTATTATATTTTATATTTATTTATTATTTTTATTTTGATATTTATTTATATTATTATTATTATATATATATTTTTTATTTTTATATTTTAGCGTTATATATTTATACAATATATATATATGTTGTGAGGTATAAAATTGAATTTATAATATATATAATATATATATATTATATATATTTATTCATATTTTTTTATATATATATTTATATATATAGTATAAGTGATGGTGTATTAGGTATTATATGTGATTTCCATATATTTTTTATATGATATTATTTGGTATATTTATATGGTATAATATGGTATATGGTATCAATATATTATATTAGTGGTATTGATTTTTTTTTATTAGAATCGATACACTCACATGAAAATTTGTATTCGACCAATCTTAGTTGTGATAGTATCTTTTTCATTTTTATATATGAGTGTTATTTGAGGTATAGTAGAGAGTGATGGGTGTTAGGTATTTATTTGAGTGTGAGCGTAGATTTTATTGGTGTCTTTCTTATATTAATACTTTTTAAATCAATTGTTATTAGGTTGTGTATATTGAGTGTCTTTTTTTTGCTAAAGATGTTTAGTATTTATTGTAGGGTGGGTTTTTGGGTAGCATATAGTATATATATATATATGCGTGATAGTTGTATTAGTAGTATATGTTGGTAGATGATAGTATGTTAATATTAGTTTATGTGTTAGTATTATGTGGTTATATAGGTAGGTTATTATATAGTATTTGTAGGTTATTGTAGTTTGTGTAGGCATTATATTTATGTTAGTATATATATATATTTATGGATTCAAGGTTGTGATTGATTTTATTTTATTTTGTGTGATATTTTTTTTTAGTGTTTTATTTTCTTTTAAGTGTTTATTTATTTTATAGGTTTTATATTTTATATATATTTATGTATATTTGTTTTTCTTTATTATTTTAATTATTAGTTTTTTTATTTATTTTGTTTATATATTTTTTATTATTTTATACATAATATCATCTGCCTTTGTTTTTCCTCGGAATAAGACTTTTGGGGTAAGTTGTCGCGTGAACATGCATCCGGTAAACAGTAAAAGTAGTTAAGTAAACAATTATTTACATAAGAGTCGTTAAAAGAAATGCCCAGCCCTTACCGCCCCTCTAATACCTTATTTAGTGAGAACTTTTTCGTGCATATTTATATCTTGTTATATATTTATTATTATATATTTAATTACTATATATATTAATTATAGTATATATATATTTTATTTTTATATATTTATTTTATATTATATTTATAATATATATATATTTATATTATATATTTATATTATATTATATATATATGTTTGTATTATATATATATGATTATATGGTTTTATTTGTTTATATGGGTATGAGGGAGGTTTTAGGTGTATTGATTTGAGTGAGTATGGTATATTTAGTATATAGGTGATAGTTTTACGTTATATATTTTGTGGATTTTTATATGTATTATATTGTTTATTTTATACTATATTAATATTTTTACATATATATATACATAATTATAATACTATATATTTTTTTATATTATATATTATATTTATAATATTATTATATATTATATATTTTTATTATATGTTATTATTTATTAATATATTTTTTTATATATTATATATTATATAATATATTATATATTATATTATTATTTTATTTTATTATTAATACATAATAATGTCATTTCTGTCCTTTTGTTCCCAAGACGTGGTGTGTGTGTTAAATGTCGTGCTGTGACATTTGCGCCGGACGATTAGAAAGTATTGAGATGGAAAAAAGAATTATGATATCAGTAAGTCGAAAGAGAAAAGGCCCAGCCCTATCCGGGCCCCCGTCTAGGGGTTTGGTTGTTTCTATAGTCCGTAGTTAGTTTGAGAACCTTGTCGCAGTCAGAAATCACCCTGATTGCTTCACGAGGCGGCTGTGGCTTGTACGTGGACCCTCCACTTATTTGCATTAAGTTGTCCATGGTGTATGGAGTTCATTGTGCACGCTTCTGGCCCAGTGTGGGCCATCTAAGCGCGATGTGGTTTTGAGTGGTTTTGTTTTGGCCTTTTTTGTCTGTATACGTTTTGGCACCGCAAAAAAAGTGCTTCTTTTTGCCTACTATCCGGCTTTGTGTTCGGTTCCTTATTATACTGCGAGCATTTCTGCTCTCTCCGAGCTTTGTGCATTTACTATGGATCTCAATTCATTTTTTTTTCGTAGTCCCATTCCGTTCTTGATTTCCCAACACACTGCATCCAACTATAGGGCAACCGCTTATTACAACCGTACGCGTATCATGTTCATGGGCCTTGTCCGATTCATGTAGCGCGAGAGACCATCTCATCTATACTTGTTCATTATTTTCTTCGTCGTTTGTTTTTTTTCCTTTCTTCTTAACTAATATAAAACAACTCTCTAATACGTTTCATTCCTCATTTTATCAATTCTTTCACACCCTTATCGTCATGACCCTAGAGATTTTTAGGTCCATTCTTGAACACGTTGAACTTTAAGTATCTATACCTGCTTATTCAAGACTCATTAGTCTTCACTACTGTATTTATTTCATTGTATGTTTAACTTTAACATAATCCTCATGTAAGACCTTAGCGCACTCCAAGACTAGTCCCTTTTATCATCCAGCCAACGATTTATTGCACCATGCCACCTTACCTGCCATTACACATATTTCATTACTACATTACTCTGCTCATCTTCGTTCCCCTTTTCATGCCATACAGTATATTCCTTATAATGATTTAAACTCAGACCATTTACGGTGGTTGCCAGCTGCTCACGGCATCTATACGAGGTATTACTTCACACCTTGAGACTGTTCTGTCACTTTGCAGCGGTACCATAACCTTACTCTTTTCTTACTTTATCTTTCAAAGCCCCTCATTTTTACACACGCGCTGCCAAATTTGGTTCTCTACCTGAATCCTTTCTTGAAACTCTTTTAGATTCACTTCGACAATATACTTCTAAACCATCAGGCTTATAATAATGAGGGTAGGGCACCTCTTCCTAGTTCGGACTTCTCTTCATGCTCCATGCTTACTCTAGATACCATTTTTTCTTGTCACCTGGGGTGGTCCGATCTCTTCTGAATTTCTTGGTCATAACCCTATTTCCACTTACACATGTATATATCTCAAATTGGAGATCTATTAGACATTCACTGGTTTTTTTGTGTTTTTTGGGATCTTTTGGCCTCACTTTTTGTATTGGATATATTAAACCAATTCACTTCTTGACAACCATGTTATTTGTTTTCTTACAGCATCGGGCGCTTTCATCTGAGTTTCGATCTTTAGCGTATAGTTGTAGTTTTATTGATTAACTTTAACCTATCAATACTGGTTGGTAAGAGAATGGACAGGTTTTGAATGGTGTCTAATTTTTTGTTTTGTGACTTGTCTTTGAGAAAAAGTATCAATATAAACTGATTCATTTTGATTTTTTTTAATGTTAAGTTAAAATTTCTTTTTTGTTTTTGCGCTTCCGGTAACATTATCTGAGTGTGGAATCTAAGAGATAAGTTATTAGCATTATTGGTTAAGTATGCCTATGTATTTCTATTTAGATCAGGTATTTGACCTTACAAGTGTATTCTTTGTAGCTTGGATAGAGATATTCAGAGTTTGCATATTGGTTACTGGTTGGTTTTTGCCTTCTAAGCGGGAAATTGGTAGGAAGAATGGTTCAGCACTGAATATGTATGATATTCAAATCAATGTTGTATTTTAGTTTAGTTTGTTGGTTGAATGTATTTAACATATTGTAGGGATTGGTTTTATCTATTTATTAGGTTTTTTATTGATTCTATACAATGTTTATATTTATATCTAGATTTAATTAATTGAACAATCATTACTTTTTTCTAGTGGATCAAACACACTTTGTTAAGTGATAGGTGGGGTTGGAGGCAATGACATGACAGGATGAATTTGTGAGATGGAGGCATATAATCATAATGATCTATAGGCAACGAAGTGTGGTGGGATTATATTACTACTACAGGTAGTTTGTGTGTGAACTATAAGATTCACGAGTTTGTTAGGTATAGTTGGCGAGTTTCAGTTCTTGTTCTTGTTAATAAAGTGAGTACATGGGTAAGGGGCGTACCCCTTAATTCAGAATTCCCACAAGTTGGGTGGGTCTTTTTCGTTTTGATCATAATATCTGTCCTTGCTGGTTACTTGATATCTTGTTGTTTTTCTTCTTAGGAACCCTTTCCCCTTCACGATATTATATAAACTTGCCTTGTGCGAATTCGTAATGGGCCGCAACTTTGAGTTATGTACCTCTGACAAATATGTGCCAGTTACAGTTTTTATCACAACATATAGCAACCAGCAAATATTGCTGTCTGTACAGTTGACTTCCATCGATAATTAGTGGTATGCTTCATTTGGAGGACATGTGTGTTGTTTTTGATCTTTTAATTTTTATTGGCTTTTGCGTGTAGTTCATTGTGGTATTATGTGTTTGAAAACTGTGAACAATCTTTGACATTATCGGCTTCTTTTTCTAGTATCATAATTATGAAGCATTCTCCTGTAGGCATGTTTTGTAGAGATCCAAGGTTAAGATCGTTGCATTAGCGATTTTTCTATACAGCGGATTATTTATTTGAGGAAAATAATTATTTTTCTCGTGCTATTGCCTTTGTAACAAATGTTTCATTATTTCTGGTAAACTTATTGGTACATGTTTGGTTTTGTCTGGTATATGTCTCTTTTTAGTGTGTGTGTTTGTATTGGAATGTTCCATACGCATATGATAGTTGAACATCTAGAGTGGTTGCAGACGTGGGTCACCCGTATTTTAGCTTGTTTTCACATTTTTTATCTGAGTTGCATTCTGTTTCGTTTAGAGAATTGTATATATCTCTTATGAGAACTCATTATCTTGCAGTAATGAGGGAGATATAATTTATTATAATTAATTAATAATCATGATAATTAATAATAATAGGTATAATAATATTGTTATTTTATAGATAATATATTATAATTAATATAATATTGATAATAATATATTAATTTATAATATTATTAAATAAATAAAATATTCGTATTAACTATAATTAGTATGGGTGGACCGTATTATTATATTCAACGATGTTGTTCAATATCTTTATTATATTTTATTCTATTCTTCTTATTTTTTTCATTTTTTTTCTCCGTCTTGTATTGTCTTGAATTTCATGGTTCGTATAACGAAATTATGAACCGGACACATGAGTAATAAGTTATATTGATATTGTTCACGATGTTCATATATTTATTTTTAGCTTATTAGTTATTAAGTGTTAAATATTATATCATGGTTTAACCTCTTTGATGCGAGTGAGTGATTATGCCGCTTATAAATAATTTTGATATTAAAGTTTTATGTTTTGAATATCTTCATTCGTTCGTAATACATAGATCATGCGTTTGTTGATTTTTTTTTTTTTTTTTTTGATGCCTCCACGTGCCAATTAATTAGGGTGATGCATTAATGCATCTCACTTCAATTTACACATTTCTCTACTGACAATTTCATGTCAGTTTTCTTTTTGATTTGGGACTCTTTTAGGATGGATTGCAGATATTATATATATTACTAAATTTTGTTGTTTATATTATTTTTTTTTTTGGTGGGTGTGTTGTGTTTGTTGTTGGTGTTCGTTTTTTTTGTTTTTGGGTGTTTGTGGTTGTTTGGTGTTGATTTTATAAATGTGGTTTGTTTTGTTTTTTTTTTGGGTGGTGTTTTGTGTGTTTTTTTGTGGTGTGTTTGTTGTGGGTTTTGTGTTTTGGGTGGATTCATTGTTGTTTTGCGGGTTGGTGTTGTTTGTGTTTCTGTTGGTTTTGTTTTTTGTGTTGTGTGGGTTGGTTGGTGTGGGTTGGTGCGTTTGGTTTGGGGTGTTGTTTGTTGGTTTTTGTTGTGGTTTTTTTGTTTGTGTGTGTGTTTTTGTTTGTTTTATTTTTTTTTTTGTTTGTGTTTTTTGGGGGGTGGTTGGGGGGGGTTGGTGTTCGTTTTTTTTTTTGTGGTTTTTTGTTTTTTTTTTGTTGTGTTGTGGTTGTTTGGATGTAAAAATGTTCAACCTTCTTGTTGTCTGTGTTATGGTGGATTATTTGGTGGTTTATTTGTTTTTGTGTGTTTGTGGGTTGTTGGTGTGTCTGTTTTTTGGTTTTGTGGCGTTTTTGGTTGTTCGGTTTTGTGTTTTGGTTTGTTTGTTTTTTTTGTGGTGTTTTGGGGGGTGTTTTTGTTTTTTGGTCATTTGGTTCGCGGATATGTAAGCTTTATTAATTCTTTTGGGTTGTTTTATTTTTTTTTTTTTTTTTTTTTTTTTTTTTTTTTTTTTTTTTGTTTTGTTTTTTTGGTTTTTTTTTTTTGTTTTTTTTTTTTTTTTTTTTGTTTTTTTTTTTTTTTTTTTTTTTTTTTTTTTGGTTTTTCTTTTGTTTTTTTTTTTTTTTTTTTTTTTTTTTTTTTTTATTTAGATTTTATATTATTACTATTATTATTTTTTCTTTTTTTGTATTATATATGATAAAGTTGCTAATTCCATCTAACTATAATATTATCTTTTTAAAATGAGGATTTTATATTATATATTCTCTGAATATTTATATAATGTATTCGTAAATTCTATATATTATAATTTTATTTATATCATTAAATGATGAATGTATTGCGAGATGATATTTTATATTATATTAATTATATAAATTTTATATACTTTATTTATTAATTTTTATTTATTTTATATATATATATTATATATATGCTTTATTATTAGTAGTATGTTAGTATTTACTCGTTAGGTATTATTTTGGTTAGGTTAGGTTATGAGTGAGTATATGAGTAGTGAGTAATATTGTTATAGAGTTATACAGATGAAGTGAGGCCTGATTGAGTGCTGATCATTGTTTGTATTAACAGTGTGAAGCTGTGGAGCGGTCTTTTCAAGCGAGGTTGTAATCTATTCCAAATATCTAAAATATTTACCTGGATTGAAAAATTTGCTAACCTTCACTCTTCCTTTTGTAAAACACAAATATATATCGCCGCAAAATCATTTATGTTATTATAGTTTTTTAATGCAATGCTTACAGCGCTTTCCTCTCTTGACCTTCGCAATTCTATGTTAAATTGGTTTACTCATCTAAGTTCTCTTTATCAGTTACAGCAGGGCAGAACAGCTAACCAGCGTTCTCTTATTTTCGGAATTTTGTTGGGGCAATTTTTATGAAGTATCTTCGCTCTTTTTACTTAGTTCTTCGTGTTCACATATCAGTCCAGATGCTATGTCGCTTTCCCTTTGAATAGTTGCATAACTGGTAGAGTCTTACTCCTTTTGAAGTTTATTCATAACTGGCGGTATTGATACAGCCAGGTCGTAAATAACTCTTGTTCAAGTCCACGCAGGTAAATTAAATCCCGTCACTTTACCCTACTTCTTTTTGATTTAAAATCTGTTCCTGAGTACATTTATTCAATTTATTATGTCGATTGACAATATCGACGCCCCCCATATTTTTATTGTACTCATTGGTGGCAAAGGGCAGTGCTATATTTCAATATATTTATTTCCTTTAGCTGTCAACGGTAGCTCCATCAAATCTAATGCAACTATATCAAATGGTAACACATTTTACAGACTTATTTGTCCAACCCCTTTATTTACTGCGAATGTTGTCTGTCTTTTTGTTCGACACAAGTATTTTAGTTTCCTCTACCTTTCCAACTTTAGCTTCCTGTTTGCCTTCAAAATTCAGTCGATTTTGGTTCTGATTTATTTTTCGATATCAATTGCATAGGGGCATGTTCCTCTTTCCCCAAGAGCTAGTTTGATATGGTCGGAAAGGGTTTGGGAGGTGTCAACCAATTAAGTCATAGGTTAATGGAGTCCGTGGTGTAGGTAGTGTTTCTATGGTGTTTGAGAGATAGTTCCTTTTGTTAGTGTTCAAGAATCATGAGGGTCTGTAGATTATAAGCTAACTTTATTGGGAGTCCATTCGAGCGGCATTGGTTGGGTTACTTCGAGTTTTACATGGATCATCACTTCCGGCGTAAGTTTTTGGAGATAATAGTGATTACAGGGGTTGTGTGTGGGTGGGTTGTGGGTGTTTTGGTTTGTTGGGTGTTTGGTGCGTGGGTTTGGTTGTTGTTTGTGTTTGGTTGGTGGTTGTTGGTGGTTGTTGTTTGTTGTTGGTTGTTGGTTCTACATCAGTTATGGTGTGGGGTTGTGTGGTGTGGGGGGGTTGGGCTTGGTATGTTGTGTTGGTGTGGGTTGTGTGGTTGGGTTTGGTGTTGTGGGGTGTGTGCGCGTGGGGCGGGAGTGATTGGTCGGTGGATGTCTGGGAGTGTGGTTTGGGGGGTGGTGTGTGGGGTGGGGGGTTTTTGTTTGGGTGGTTGTGGTGGGGATTTTGGTTTCTGGTGTGGTTCGTCGGGTTGGTGGTGGTTTGTGTGGGTTTTTTGTGAGGAGTCGTGGTTTTTGTTTGTTGTTTTTGTTTTTTGTGTTTGTGTTTTGTTGGGGGTTGGTTTTTTGTTTTTTTTTTTTTTTTGTTTTTTTTTTTTAGTTTTTTTTTTTTTTTTTTTTTTTTTTTTTTTTTTTTTTTTTTTTTTTTTTTTTTTTTTTTTTTTTTTTTTTTTTTTTTCTTTTTTTTTTGTTTTGTTTTTTGGGTTGTTTTTTTTTTTTTTTTTTTTTTTTTTTTTTGTTTTTTTTTGTTTTTCCTTTTTTTTTTTTTTTTTTTTCTTCTTTTTTTTTTTTTTGGTTTTTTTTTTTTTTTGTTTTTTTTGGTTTTTTTTTTTTTTTTTTGCTGTTTGTTGTGCTTGTTGTCTTTGTGGTTTTTTGTGTTGGTTGTCTTATTGTATCCAGCCTTCTATCTGCGCGATGCTGTCTGTTCCTTTTTTGTTTCGACACAAGTTTCGTTCATGTTTTCCTCTTACCTTTCCATATCTTTAGCTTCTCTGCGTGCTTTCAATAAGTTCTTGAAGTCCGATTTGGTCTTAGAGGGTGTGGTGTGACAACGATATGTGCATTCCTCTTGTCCTTCCAAGAGGCGGATGTTATCGAGGAAGTTGTATGTGGATTGGAAGCTTCAGGAGTGTGATGCGATAATTATACACGGGGTTATTGTTGTATCTTAGGTGTGGATGAAATAGTGCCTGTGTGTGGTAGTCGGTTCTAGAGATCACATATGCATGGAAGGATTTGTTCTTAATTCTTTTTCTTTATGCGCCGATGCGACGGGCATATTGTAGCCGGGGTACCTGGATCCCATCGACCCCGCGATATATTGGTGGAGGTACATTGAACGCAGTCTTATTGTTTTCCAATAACCACTTCACTACGATGCTGTCTGTCCTTTGTTCGACACAAGTACCGTTAGTTCCCTCTACCTTCCGACTTTAGCTTCCTCTCTGCCTTCAAAATTCAGTTTCTGGATGGTGTCTAATTGTTGACAAGCGAGTGGAGATGTCCTTCTTTTTCCTCGAGTTGTTTAATACGGCAGTTAGCAACGTTGAGGTCGTGAGGTATGATGAGACGCAGGGTTGTTTTAAATACCTTGGGTTTGTAGTAGGGGGGTCTATGGTATTTGAGGCTAATATCTCTTGTGTATATGTTCTTAGGATTAACATAACTGCTGAGGATATATTTCTCCAGTGCGTGTGCGCGAGATATTATTTGGAGTTTGCGGGGTGCTAATTTGTGTATTATTATTATGAGATTTGAATTTTAGTTATACTATGAGGTCAGTATTTATGGTGAGTTGTTTTAGTGATTTAGGAGGTATTTAGTGGTATGTTTCGTTGGTTGGAGGTTATTGTTTCGTATAAATTAGTGAAGTTTGTATTTATTATTGAATGTTTTAATATTATATTTTATTCATTTATATTATATATATATTATTACTATTATATATAGACTTTTATATTTTTTCTAGTTATATATTTTGGTATTTTATTAGTTATTTATGTGTGTATTGAGCTGTATTTTTGTTCATCTAAAGTCTTAAACTATTATATGTTGTGAGTAGTTTTATATTATTTTTTTTTAGTTTATATTATTTATGTTTTTTTTATTTATTTTGTTTATTATTGGTTTAGTTTTTATTTATATTATTAGTAATATGATGATTATTTTTATTATTGATTAGTATTTATTATATTGTATGTGTTACTTGTTATATAATTAGCAGTATGATCTGGTTATTTATGGTTAGCTAGTTTTTATAGTATGTATTATTTATTATTATAATTTTATTCTAGAGTTTTATGACGATTTTCTTTGTGGAGTCCATATATTTATAAGTTGTTTTTTATGGTTTTTATTAGTTTTTTCTTTTTCTTGCAGCCATTGTTTAGAGTTATGTCTATTTTTTTTATTCTTTATGTCTTATTCTGTTGTTGTATATTTCATGTGGTATAGTGTAGATTGATTATATGCTTATATTTAATATTTATTATTAGGTTTTTATATGTATTATATTTTATATTTTTTTTTTACTTGTGTATATATTTTTTGTTCACATCTTTGGAACTGATATGTATTAAATATTTATTATATTTACTTAAGTTTCGTTATATCAAAAAGTTTTTTTTTGGGTTTTATTAAGTTTTAATAGTTTAGTTATATCTTTTTTGTACCGTTGAGGTATTAGTGTCCATATCTTTATGTAGGTTGATATATTATGTTGTGGCGTTTTTGTGAGATTTGTAGTTTTGTTGGTATATATATATCAATCTTAGTATATTCTAGGTTATGTAGTATTATTTAATCTTATCTATATATATATTATGGTTTATCTGTAGTTTGTATTAGTATTATATGTGGGTTATTTTTTATTAATGAGTGAGTATTTGTTGATGTTTATTGTTTTATATTTTGTTGAGCTTAGGGTAGTATAGTTTAATAATTTAGTGTGTTTATATTGTGAGTACTAGTTATTTCGGTTTAGTATATTAATGATTTTATTTAATTTTACATTATTGTATAATTTATGGGTAGCTATATTGATATATATTATTTAGTTAGTATTTATATATGAGTATCTATCTGTGTGATTATAATGTTGATATTGTATATATGTATGTAGTATATGTTCTTTATATATGTAGGAGTGAGTTTAGTGATATAATTAATTTTTGTATTGTTTTAGTTTGTATTGTTTTTATTTTGAGTTATAACAAGTTGACTTTAATTGAACAGTATTGCTTTTTAAATTAAATACAGATTAAATTTTTTACTAGTATAAATATTGAATATTTTTGGGTTTATATTTTGAGGTAGTTATTATTCTATTGTTTATATTTTATATTATATATTATATATTATTATATTATATGGTGTATGATTTTATTTTTATTTTATATATAGTAATTTATCCGTCTAGAATCATTACTTATTTAGTTTGTTGTATTTTGTGTTATATATGTTATATATTATTTATTTTAATTTATTATATATTCCTTTGGAAAATTATCTGTTAACACCGCTTTAGTATGTTATTTGAGTTATTGTAGTTTGTGTTGTTTTCTATTTTTCTATGAGTGTTTATGTTAATAAGTTTTTTAGGTTAAATATAGTTAAGGAGAGTTATCTAATATAATTTTATGATTTGAGGTTTTTCAGTTATTTATTATGTATGTATATATATATATTTGTAATGTTGATTATGGTGTTATATTAGCGTTATGGTTTAGTTATTATGATGTATTATTGTCTTGTATTGTTATGTAGTCTTGTGTAGTAGTTTTGTTTTTTAGTGGTAGTATATTGTTTATGTGTTTTTGTTATTCCGTAGAATTGAGGTATGTTTGTTATAATCCTTATGTTGGAAGTTATGTATTACTGTTATTTTATTTGTTTGTATATTATATGGTTATGACCTTTTTTCTTTTAGCTATAGAGTATTATTTTGATAATCTTAACATTATTTAAATATTGTGGTTACTATGGTTATTGTTATATTACTTAGTAATTATTTTAGTTTTTAATGTTATCGACATCTTTATCGTTCTTATAATATGTTATTTTGCTGGTTTTTTTTTGTTTTTATTATATGGTTTATTATGTTTATTATATTATTAAGTGTGTTATATTTTATATTATTTTACTATGTTTTTTATTAATTAATCTGACGATACCTACTTTGCCGTAAGAGACAGCATTGCATCACCAAATCGAAAAGTGCTATAATTTACAAGTTGATTGGTAAAATTTTTATAAATAAAGTTTTATTTACTAGTCAACTAACTGTATATCATTTTTTGATTTAACTCTTTAAAAAAAAATTAACTAAAATAGATCCAAGTTTAAAAAAAAAAAAAAAATAAAAAATAAACAATACGTAGCCTAATTCCGCATGAGTTGTTTTATCATCATAGATATACTTAGGCTTCTAGTTGCAAGATAAAAATGTTATTCACATTTTTATTTTTTTTAACAAAATCATATAAAATTACTCCATTTAACAATATAAAATATAGTATTTTTTTTCAACATTCATAAGACAATTTATGCTATTTTTAAATTTTTTTTCAAAATTGCAAGTGCAAAGGGTTGCAAACATTTTTAATCGGACAAGAATTTCAAAACAGCATCCACTTCGGCACAGCTAATTAAACTATGACTGTAATATATTTTCAAACTATTTTCTTGATTGTGGCTGACAAAATTGAAGTTCTGTGATTTTAGATAAATGTCCAAAATAAAACCTAAAACTCTCGTATTATAATAGGGATTCAAATATCGAGGCTGAATTATAGTTATTGTGAGTCTAGGATGTAAAACTTTGCTTTCATGTATTGGTTTATCATGGGTTAAACAGGTGGCGACGACTAAGGTCTTCGGGTCGGTATATTTCCATTCGCTGTGAGTAGATTCCTTCTCATGGGGTCCCATATTATATATGTTAGTTTATGATATACTTTATGCAAGTAGCGTTATTTATCTATATTACTTTTTTATTTATTTATTTTTTATATTTTTCTTATGTAGTATTATTTTTATGGGTTGTGGGGGGTAGTTGATGTTTGTGGTATTAGGTAGGGTATAGGTAGTGAGTGTAGTTAGTGGGTATTGTGATGTTTTTATTTCTTGAAATAATGTTGGTGGGGTAGTGATTGAAGTATGTATGGTTCTTTTGGGGTTTTGTTGGAGTATATGTAGGAGATATTTCTGAGGGTGGAGTGATTATATATATAGTGTGAGGTTTTATTTATCTATGTTTCATTAGCAAAAACAGTGTGTGAGAGAGGAGTGTTTGCGAGTTGTTTATTTTAACACACTATCTTAATTATTGGCGGATCTCAAAGTTTAGTAGGGAAGAGATATATATTTTCGTTGTTTCCCAATTCAAGAATTATTCAAGATTTAAAACAAAAATTATAAAATTAAGGTACTTATGTCACAACTTTTGTGCTCTTCTTATTAAATATCTAATTGATGCCCGTTTTTTCGTTTTTTTTTTTTTTGTATTTTTTTTCAAAAATGAGAAATTGTTCGTATTTTCTATTTGGAGGTAAATTCATCTAGGATTAGTTGTCTTAATAGTTGGAGAGTGAGGTGGGGGTGGCTTTGGAGGGGAGATGTACATTGTTGATCTTGTCGGACATTCAGACATATTCTGAATCTCCTCAAATTTTCGAAAGATATGTTGAAGAGTCATGTGATTTATGTACCCGCGCGAGCGAAATTGATATCGTCATAATTTACGCTTCGCGCCTTTTATTATATATATATTATATTAGGTATTATAGCTTTATTATTAGGTGGTTGGTGAGGTTTTCTTCGTAATGGGATATATTGTTATTGAGTGATATTTATTATTATATATATATTTATTATTTATTTTATATTTATGTGGTATTTATATATGCTGGTATTTGGGTTGATAGAGTATTGTGAGTATAGTATATATATGTTTGTGAATCATATCGTTGGAAATTATTTTAAATTTTTGTTTTCTGATTAGGGGAAGCGAGGAGAAAGAGGAGGAAGAGAGATGATGAGAGATGTAGAGAGAGTAGAGTAGAGGAGAGATGAGTTACTTAACAGTATTTTAAAGAAATGAAGATGGAGAGAGAGTATGAGGAGGAGAGATGAGATGTATGTGTGGAAGAAAGTTAGATGGTAGAGAAGAGAGAGATGGTAGAGATATGAGGAGGGTATGTAGGAGATATAGAGCATGAGAAGGAGAGAGGAGAGTATGTAGAATGTAAGATGAGGAGTAGAGAGAGAGATTGGATGTATGGTGAGTGCGGTTATGAGGTATTATTAATATAGTAAGTTGGTGGTATTGTATGGGTGATATTAATTTTTACTTGAGTTTAATTATTTTATTATTATATTTTTAGGTATGTACGAATCCTATTCTTGTGTTATATTGTGTGGTTATTGTTATATTTATTTATATATTTTTGGTGCTTTTATGTTTTCGGGGGGAGGCGAGCTTCTTTGTTTGTTTGTTAGCGTCCATGGTGTTGATGTGTTTTAACTTTCGTTTTGTTTTGGTCGGTTTTATTTCTGAGGTTTATGTTGTGTGTTTATGTTAATATAATTTATTGTTTCTGTATATATGTTACTGCTGAAATGCTAAAGGTCTCAGGTTTATTTTATCTAGTATAGAGTTTTATCATTTAGTATGATTTCTTGTGGTTAGGGTTTATGGTAGTTGATATATATTTTTATTCATAGCTGGTCTGAGTAGTGGTTTGAGAGTATTGAGTGTATTTCTATTGTTATTATTTGTTTTTATTATTGTGATTGTTTTATTGTGTTTTTTTTAGTTTGTTATATTTATTTTGTTACTAGTTGATTGGTTGATTCATGTCATATTTTTACTATATTTGTTTTGGTTATGATAGATAGGAGATGTATCTTACTTAGTATCTTTTATTTTGAGTGTCATATAGCACTGGGTTCTCCGCTTGTAGTATTCTTTATATTATTTTTGTATGTATTTATGAGGGTCCCTGTGTTGTATTCTTATTTGAGGTATTTCTTATTATTTATTACTGATTTGGTTTTTTCTTTGTGCCGTGTCTTTTTCCATCGCAAGCCGCTCCTCATAGAAGCCGTAGTGGGGAACTCGTATTAATTATATACATTTGCAAACAATAGTTTTCGTACCTTTGAGCAATATCCCAGAGCGTAATTTTCTGTTCCCCGGATAAAATATATATCCCCTTTTTCATTACGACAGCATTACGTCATGCCGCATAGGTCATTAGTGTTGTTACAATTAACTATTTCATGTTTGGACAGCCGGATTCTGCAAGCTCAGTTACATCCATTACTCTCTCCCTCCTCTCATTCATTAACTATAGACTCACGCCAGTGAAGTTCATCGTCCTGTTATTAGGTTTTATGCAGCAGTGGATACTCCCGCGCGAGGACCTATTATTATTCTGGGACTGCTTGCGGCTTTTCCTGGTTCCTTCAGATTATGTCTAGGGAGAAGAGCGCTCGCTATCTTGTTGTTCACGGGTGGGGTGCGCCCCAGCCAGTCCGATCTCCGAATCGGGGTCACATAACAACATCCTGTTTGCCAGTGCGACGGTTACAAACTTATGCAGTGGACGAGAGTTGGGGTCGTTCGCGGGTATTGATTTGGTCTTTCTGGTCAGATACTGCTGCTATCCTTATATCATATCCTTCGAGTTAATTTCTCTGCGAGTTCCTGGCTATTCGATGCGATGCCACCTGTGAGCGAGAGCTTATATTTTATTCGCATTTTGGTCATTCCTCATTGTGTTGTTAGTTATTAATTTAATGTGGAGTGAGTGGCAACTTTGTAACGAGCATGTTTGTGGTGCGAGCGGCTAAAAATTAAATCCATGTGAGCAGGTATTGCGAGTGCTTTCGTTGTCGATGTGTCTGTACTGAATTTTTATTTCACATCGCGTTTTACTGCTATATCGTTGGGGTGGGGGGTTCATTACCATCGTAACAGCATCCATTATGACCTCATTTGCGAGGTTATACACGTAGCGTAGCCTAAGACTCGTTTCCTTGCAATTCCACCGAAAATTTATGAGCACCTAAGCAACATTATTTTTCCGCTCTAACTACTTTCAAACCCTGGACGATTCTGGCATTCCTTCCTCCTCACCTTCTCTCAGGTGTCCGTATGTCTTTGCTGTGACTTTACATTTGAATCCAGTTCTCGCCTTTTATCTTTCCAACATATATAGCCTAAACTTTTTTAATACTCTTGATACTTGTTCCAGTTGTTCACCATCCAATACATTATTTATTTTAATACACATGCTAATGCCTATATATAAATTTTTATATGAACTTCACATTTATTTTTTTTGTATTTACTGAATCCCCGAACTTTAATATTATCCCAAAAAAAGAGTGTTGCAATTCGATTTTTTATTTCATGTTTTTTGTATTAATTTAAAGCCAATCACGCTGTCCAATAAAGTCTAATGCCTCAATTAAACATCAATAATTGCATTTGACTCACTTGCAGCTAATATTATTATACTGATAGTAAGATTTATTCTTAATTGAGAGAATACTGCCTTTTTTTGTTAAATATTTGAAAGCGAATAGTAGAGTCTTATAAAGAATAATACCAAGTGCTTAACAAAGATGATTAATTATAGTATTGATTATATGGTATTTTAATTTTTGTTAAATTTAGAAGACATGATTTATTAATATTACTGGTTACTACTCTTATTTCTTTTTATTACGGATCTGGATAACTATTTTACTTAAGGTCTGGGTAGACATTGGAGAATGAGAAATTAAAATATCTAATGGTTCTTAGTTACTTAAGAGGTGTTTATCGGATCATATAAAAATTCTCTTCAACATTGATTTTGTGGCTGTCTCTTTTTCTGGTTGGTTTGGTTGTTTTTTGAGGGACATATCTTTTATAAATTCTTTAACAATATACTCATAGCTATCTCTGCTAATTTTTGAAAGCTCTGTAGATGATTCCTTTTTTAAATTTCTGAACTTACTTGTCCAGCTTAATACTATCTCATTTTTGGTATTATATGATTAATACTTAGCTATTTTCAGACTATACCAGTTTTTTTTTTCAAGTATCTGTGGGTCCCTTCTGGAGATCAATATTATATGGCAACGAGCAGCGCTTAATGTGGGGATGAGGATTTGGCATTCATGGTTCTTGGAGAGTTTCTCTTTTATCATGTGGAGCAATTAATAGAGGAGATTTTATGGAGTGGGTTGGCTTGGTTTTGGGTTGTACGTGGTATTTTCATAATAATTCTGTTGGTATTATAATGATTAAATTTTGGGCAATTGGTGCTTTTAGACCATTGGGGTTATAATGAGTAGTTTTGAAGACATGAAGTTGTTTTGTTTATTTTGCAATATATCTTTGGTGTGTATTGCGTCTTATATCTGCAAATATGAATTCGAGGTTGTTGTGTGTTTGTGGAGCTGTTGGTTGCCTCATTTAGTAAAATTAATGAGCTCCTTTGTAATTCTAGTCTTCGTTGTTATTAGTCTCGGAATGAGAGCTATACTTCGATTGTCTCTGTAGCTTCTAAGGAGATTATTTCTTCCTTCTCTTTACGAGATTATATTCTCTTGTGCTTTCAATGCTACTGTTGTTTTCTACGTAGCGAACAGATTTTCACTCGGTGTCGTGAATATCGTCTTACTGATCTCTCTCCACGATGACTGTTATATTCGTCTTCTACATATTCGGGCCATACTTGTTGGTCTTCTCTTAGTTTTATTGTGGGTATTTTATATTTGTACTGACGAGAGCGAGTCGCGATAAGGTTGGTTGGTTGTTCTCTCAGTGATCTGATTTAGGTGGGATGGTAGGCCGCAATCATTTAGATTCTCTTAGCGATCTGGAGTCAAAGGCTAATTAATGTAACACCACATTTGCTGTTTCTATTGGGGTTATGGATTCTGTTGGCGATTGGGTACGTTGATGGTTATTTTTTGTGTTGGTTCACACATTCCGGATCGTCCCACCAACTTCTTGGTAACACTATTGTCTCTCCTATGTTTCACTACTGAGGAGTTCTCATCTTATTTAAATACCTACCTTCGCTCTATTGGTGAGAGAGTTCTGACCACTAATCTTATCTCTACTGTATATCTCTTAAATACCTTTCTCATCCAAACAGGGGACACGAGCTCCGACTCCTGTCCTCATGAATTGCATTTTTTCTTGGCGGAGGCTTTGCCTGAGCTGGGTAGAGTGCGTGCGCTTGCTACATCATTAACTTATATATTGAATCGACTGCCTTTTTGACTCTGATGTTGCCTGAACCGCTTTTCCGTGCTGATTCTGCCACTATAAGTGGGAAGCTATATTGCTTTTGATCCCGTTGAGTGGTGGTGGATGAGGTCTATTTGTAGTTCAATTTTCTTCTGGGCGAATATATCTTTCTCTCTCATTAATCCATGGTTTCCGACTGTTCGAGTGCGTGTTTCTCTTTGGCATTTGTCATTCAGGCTTATGAACCGATCTAGCGGGTCTTGTTATTCGGGGGAGGAAAAATTCTCGTCTCTCTCACTATCGCTTTACGCTTAATTTTCATTCAGAGTTTAGGGCTAGAAATCGTTTGCTATGGAGATAAATTTCTCTCTGACGGCATAGAGGCGGTGGCTTTTTCATAGCCTCCTATTGGTTCTTCTGAGCTTGACTCTGGTAGTTTCTTTTCGAGGGGGTGGGGCTGGCCTAGGGGTTGCCAAAGGAGCATCTCTAACAATTTCTGTAAATTTGGCCTGTTCTCTCCTCTTTGTTATTTGTTTTGTTCTGATGAGCGTGGCTTGTTGGTGGTAATACTTCTCTCTCTGTAAGTAATTGCCATATTCTCTCTTGTCGGTGCCTCCTATTTTAACATTCTAACTGGGCAACCCTTGGACGGCATTCGTGGCATTTCCTCCATACTCTTGCGGGCGACCATCTCTGGTTTGTGTTCAGGTGTCGAGTATTGTTCTTTGCTTACATTATGTATTCGGTGTGCGATGGGTTCCTGAGATTCTATGTAGACCTCGTTTAGGTAAGGGGCTTGGTGTGGCCCGTATGGCATTGGTCTACACCGGAATTTTTGAGTGTGAGATAGTGTCTCCTACCGTAGCTGGCCCCTTCTCCCTCGTTCAAAAAGCTATATTCTCTTGTCTCAATACTAAACACTTTCCCTCAGTGTTGGAAGCCACATATGTCGCCAACCTATTCCGAAAAAGAAGCCGCTCTGATCCGTTACTAAAACTATCTGCCCTATAAGACTCCACCACTGTTTCTATTAAGATTCTTGGTGAAACCCTCTCTTAGACATCTGGAATCTCATTCATCTCTTTCCGATCGCCAGTACGGCTTGTCGGGCGTTCGCAGGTCTACTGGTGATTAGCTTTCTCTATTTAACCTGGAGTTTATGGTTTTTCCGCCCTTAAGGAACTTACGTTGGGAGACTTGCGAGTGGTGGTGCGTACATAGTGGACGGCAAAGCATGTTGACCCGGGTATGGCACAACGTCAGTCCACTGCTTCTCATTGGCAAACTCCCCTTCCTGGTGGGTTTCCTCCTTGCGCGTGGCTACTTAATGTCTAGTTTTCCTTTCAATCGCTCAATGATACGGCTGTTGTTGAATTTGGGACTGACTTCTTCGTTCCTTGTTCTGTCATTAGCTGGGTGTTCGCCCAGGTGTTCCTGTCTTATCTCCTACTTTTCATGTAGGATCCTCTCCTCACCGGCACTCTAACTCTATTCCTCATATGCCGATCGACATCGACTTGCGCCGTGTAATTGGAGGAAGTCATAATGTCAATTTCTGTAAAAACTATTCTTTATCAATCGCTTTCGCATCGGTGAATCTCTCCGATTCTAATTCTCGCTGATAGCTCGATAGAATTTTCCTGGATGGGGTCGTCTCATAACTCTTGGGTGAACTATTCCATTCTTTAATATTAATGCCTCTTTACAATCTTCTCAACAATGCAATCCGTCTCTAAGACACCTTCTAACTTTCCCTGTGCGGTGTGGGAAGGCACCCTTAACTTTCGCTATTCTCCTTTCCGTAGGGGTTCTTTCTCGTCTACTCCGCTGTTGCAATAATACACATCCGCATTTGCCTACAGAACAAGGATGAAATGTTCTTAAGAAACCGTCACATCACACCGTTCACGGCCTTTGCTAAGGCGAGCGTCATATAGAACACTGGGAGATTCTTGTTGTTATGACTGACGTCGGATTTTATACGTTCCTTTATTTTCCTCTTCACAGTACTTCCTATGTTATGTAGAGGGCCTCATTTCCTCCCTCTGTATACTCATGTGGAGTTACTACGCTCTGCATATCGTGGGGCCGCTCAGCACCTGGTTCCACCCGGACTTTTCTGGATAGGGGGAGTTGAAAACACAAACTGGCAGAACCCCGTAATAAGTACTTTGTCAGTTTCTATTCTAGTTCTACTTGACTCCTCTACTCTATTTTGTCTGTCGTCTCTGATGTTGGTGTCTATTTTTTATCTTCTGGGATTTTATCTATTTTAGGTTTACTCTTTTGGGCCGTCGCGGCTAATTGGGCATGGGGTCATGATGGTATGATTTTTCCACTTTTGCTGTGCCATCTGGACTGTGTGAAACTGTTTCGTTCTGTAAGCAGGAAGAGGGTTTTGCTTGGTGTCGGCACAGATTTGTGTGTGTTGATATTAGTCATACTCCGAGCTCTGAGTTTTAATCGGCTGCGGGTGCGTCTGCTTAGCTTCCTGCCAACTTCTCTAAGTTCTGTTGAATTCCTTCTGTGCCATGCGGTGCTGGTCGTTTCTCTACTGCATAGTTTATCTCCTTCAGGTTATAAGACCCGCGTCTGCTGGCTCATTCTGCGTGATTTGTTTGGTAGTTTGAGGTTTTTGTTGATTTACTTTAACACCGGGTAGGTTCCCTTCTTGAATGGTGGCTTTGCCCGTTGCAGTCTAGGTGGTTGATTAATCCAAACTAAAAAGAAAATAAAAAAAAAATAATAAAAAAAAATAAGAAAAAATAAATAAAAGAAAAAAATTAAATAAATCTGAAAGTGAATGATATAAATTATTGAATTATGGAAATTTAGAGTATTCGATTTAATTTAATTTTACAATTTAGTATATCAAAATTTTTAACACTTATAGATATAAAATTTACTCTTAAAAAACGGCGCCAAAATTAATTTCCCGAAAAACATTTATATTCATGGAATCTTCCATAATTGGGAATTAAAAAAATCTTCCTTTCTTAAAGTAAATTTTATTAATTGCAAGATGTTCATTATAAACTTATTCATATTCTTAGTCAAATTATAATTAGTGTGGAGGAGCTCTTATGTGTAATGAGGAAAGTACATAAGAACTCATATTGACTTATATATTTTTATTAGGTTAATTATTAGTTAGGTATATTATGTTATTTAGTTAGGTATTATTATATTCTCTTATGTTATATCTATATGGTTATATTATTCGTTGTTGAGCCTATTTTTATTCATTAGTAGTTCTATCTGTCTATGATTATTATTTTTTACAGTTTTTGGTATTTATACTGTGTATACGTATGTTTGAATATTTAAGGAATTAAGATTACTATGTTATATATATATATATTATTTTGCCTGCTAAAGAAATTTCCATATTACGGTATACTCCTATCCTTCTATTATCATTTTCGAAAGACATGTTTGCAGGGAATAATGTATTAAATTATTATATATATACGTACCTTTTATTATTTATGGTATTTTATTATAATTATAATATATTTATTCCTAAGTGAGCAAAATGACTATTATATAATGAGGGTTATTTGTTATATATATATATAATATATATCGGGTATATATGATATTATATTCTGTCATTTAGGTTTTATTATCTATTTATATTTATTATACCATGATTTATTTTTCTCTATATATTATTTATATATATATATGTTTATTTTATTTATTCACTATTTTCTATATTTCCGTCAACACCATAAATCATACTAACAAAGATAGCTGTAATAAGTTTATCCTTTCCTTCTTTTCTTAAGACTAATGAGAATAAAGATATCGAAAGTTGGCCCATATTGCCTCAGAGTTCTATTAATACACTAAATTGTATTACTTTATTATTATTATTATTATATATTATATATATGTTGTTTTTTTTTTCTATTATATAACTATATTATATATATATATTTAGGTATATTCGAAAAGAAATGCTTATAATGTAAATTCTAGGGTAATATATTATTTTATTTCTCTTTTCTATTATATTCATTTCTGTAATTTAATTACACCTGATAGTATATTACTATATAGCATAGATAATAGTTATTAATACATATATACAGTAATACTACTCTATCCGTACCTCACTAATCTCCATGTTATGATTATTATCACTCTACCTTACTATTTCTAACACTAACATTCAGAGAGCAATCAGCAAAGCATTACCTTAGCGCTTATCAATGTCGCCAAATTCCATCTCTGAACAACCCTGACAATTTCCTTAAATAAAATTAATGAGTCATGTACTAGAGTATTTGAAAGGGCATTTAAATATAACGGCACTAGAGATAATTAAAATGCAACTTCAGAAACATAAATACAGCGACGAAAGTAAAATGTTACCACTCCTATTATATTACACTGGGCCTGCAGCGTACAAGAAATTGAGAACCATATTTAGACTTCCCTCAGTCAGCTCTTTAAGGTCTTGGGCTAATAAATTAGATATTGATACTGGTATAAGCTCCATTTTATTTTCATTTCTGAAAGGCAAGATTCAAACCATGGTGGCAAGCGATAAAGTATGTGTAATGTATGTTGATGAAATGAGCCTTAAAAAAAATCTTGACTTTGACGAAAGATCTCAGTCAATCACAGGATTTGTGGATTATGGAACTTGTAGAGAAAATACTATAGCAAATAATGTCCTAGTTTTTATGATTAGAAATTTATATTCAAATTGGAAGCAAGCACTAAGCTTTTATTTTACAGAAAATACAATGAAATATAAGAAGTTCCAAGACGGTATTTTATGAAATATTGAAGAGATTGAAACAAATTGGAATTACCATAGTAGCCATAACAGCAGATCAAGGTAGGTATTTCCTATGTGCTTTTAAGAAGGAGGGAGTTAATTTTGACAAACCATATTTTTGTTTCAAGATTCAGTAGTATATAATCGTCTTTGCAGGATGCACCTCAGTTATATCTAAATAATCAACTCGCAATTTATATTAATATTTTCTTAAGTATAATTATTTTTACTTACTCTGATGGCCCATTGTTAACAATGGTACGTATTATTCCAAATTACATAACAAGTATCTATTCATTGTCATAAGTTTACAAAAAAGTTGTTAGATGGAAATCTTATATCTAGTAAGTCAAATTGTCTCACACACATATTTTATTTTCTCATCCGACTAATTTGGTAGGTATGAAAAGATCAAGATTCGTGCTGCTCAGTGCTAAGCTATAATTAATGCGGATTTCGGCTAAATTATGTTAATTGCCCCATAGCAAAAATAGAAAAAAACGATGCTTTGCAATGCAATAAAAATTTGTGTCAACAAGATGAATGATCATTTTGATATTTTCAATTCATCTAACAATCTTGCATCGACTCCTTATAAAAAAAAGGGTTCAAAAAGAACTCTTATTCATGGATGGAATTTCTTACAAGAAATTGAAAGTTGGATAAAGACTTGGAAATTCTTAGATTCAAATGGCAAAGACATTACTAAGAAATTCAGCTGTATTAATGGCTGGATTCAAAACATCAATGCTTTGCGAGAACTTTCAGAATCTCTGAATGAAAAATTATAGAAGTGGAAATTTCTGGCTATAATCAGATGAAGAAAATTATATGTTCAAGATGGTTTTAGAAGAAAATTTTTATTTTTGAGTTTATATTAGAAAAGGTGGAGGGTTAAGAAATAATTCCAATCATTCTTTCCGTTTATTCATTTGGCTTTTAAAGTGTCGGCCTTCAGTCTTTAATAATACCGACAAGAATACTGTTAAGAATAAGAATAGTTAAGTACAGATTTTTCAGTTTTTTACTCCATATTTATTAATTTCATTATTGTTTATTTCTTCAGATTATGTAAATATTATTTTTTAATATAATGGTTGTTAAGTCATATGATATCTGCTATACAATACTAAGCGAATTTTTAATTTTTTGCCCTATCACTGACTTTATGATTTTTAATGGGTATAAAAGGAATTACTATGATTATATATGTTTTTTTGGATCCTTGCTTAAATAAGCTCTTAAAGTAAGTTTTTCACTCAGATTAGTTGATTAAATGTGATAAGTTCAAATATTTTCTTTCTTACAATTCATATTTTTGAACATGAAGATAATAAATATTAGTTACATTTCCTTGTAAAAAAAACTTTATATCAAAATGACCCATAATATCTGGATTTAATTCAATCAAACAGTAATCTTATTATAAATAACTAGTTTAATGGTGAAGGCATGCAACTTCGTACTACTGAGTTTTAAAATTTATTATTGCTAAATTAAAGAAAATTAAAGCTTCCTTAAAAAAGCAATTTAAAATATAAGTGGTAAAAGGTGTTATGTTATTTTGGTACTGAATTAATGAATTAACTGTAATATTTCTTTAAATGTGTTGTGAAAAATGATGATTATACTAACAGCTTGCTAAAAGTACTTATAAATCGTAAGATCCTTTACAACAAAAATGGATAAGGCTAGCAAATATAGCGATGTACAATATTGAGAAAATATTTATGCATTTGTAATATAATATTTATTACTATTCATATACATATTATTATATTATTTTTATTTATATATTATACCTATAATATAATGATATAGGTGTATAGCTTATATATATGCGGGCTAGGGTAGCGTTGGAGTAATAATGTATACATATATGTGAGTACTTATGACACGCCAGCCTTTATATATAATCATGAGTCACCTATTTCAGTATATATATATATAGTTCATATCAGTATATACACTAATATATATACTAATTAATTAGTTAGCTATATTCAGTTAGCTATATACTATATAGTATTATATATATATGATATATATACTATAACTGGTAAATAATCACATCATACATCTTGCACTTTAAAATTTTTTCACTTTTTAAGACAAGTAGCGGAAGAATTTTTTTAATTCCATGCATTGTGGATGAAAGCCCAGGTGTTTGAGGGGCCTAAAATTTCCGTCGCGTTAACTTCGTTTTTCACCTTGGAGTCGTTTACCTAGATTAAACTCCTTTCCGCGCTCTCTCATATCTCATTTGTGCAAATGCATTTCTGGGGAAAGAATATTTATGAGAATATTTCTTTTATTAAATATACGTCGCGTAAATATTGATAAGTTTTCTACTCATAGTTAGCAAATATAGGTAAATTACGCGATCTATTATTATTAAATTTTTTTAGTGTTAATAGAAGCCTACGCCTTTGGGACACCAGTATGTCCTAGTTGGGGCATTCAAATACGTAACGACATAAGTCACTTGTAAAAACACCTAAACCTTAAAATTTAGTGATGCACCGTTTAATACCGAATGGTATCTGTATCGTGTGGTATCGGTCAGATTTTGAAATGATGAGTGATTCTGTAATTTTGTGAGTAGGCGAATATTGGTAACAAGAAAATTTTGCCGATACCTTTAACAGATACCAAATTTTATTGCGTCTTTTATATATATAATATATATATATATATATATATATATATATATTATAGACGATATATATATATATATTATATATATATATATTTTTATATATATATATTATATGATATATATATATATATATATATATATATATTTATATTATTATATACTATATATGTAGTCCATATCATCACCCACCTTCTTTCCTTTCCCCAAGACTGGGGTTAATGTGCGGCTTTACATGCATCGGAAAAGAGATAGTAGTAGGAAGAATATGACACTAAGTCGAAAAGAAAGCCCAAGCTTTTACCGCCCCTCTATACCTATTACTGAGAACTCGTCGCAGTCAGAAAATCACCCTAGAACTTTACGGGACCCATTGTCGACGGAACCCCTTACCTGATGGCATAAATCGTCAAGTAGTAGGGTCATCCCCGGCCGCAGGTGGTACCTAACAACCATACCCCGGCTCATTCACAAAACCAATTTCGCACTTCCTCTCCTATTAGTGGCACCTCTTATTCCGCCCTTCTGGCCGAAATCTCACTGTTCTGCGGGTCTCTTCAGATATTCGTTTACCGACTCAATCCACTTTTTTTCTTCCAGTATCTCTGTTCAGCCGGTCGATTCCACAGCTATCCTCACCACTTTTACTATCCGCTTAACCAACCGAGTGTCATTCATCCTTTCCACATGACCTTATCCATCTCAATTTACCTTTTTTCAGTTATTCTGCTGAATCTTTACCCCTCTTCAACCACATACTCTCTAATACGTTCATAATCCACATTTTATCAATTCCTTTTCACACCTAAACGCCCCAAAGATTGTCTATCTGAACACATTGAAACTTTAGATCTAGTACCTCTTAATTCCAGGACTAGTTCTCACAACTATAATCAATTTAACACGGGTAACAACATACCTCATGTAAGACCTAGCCCATCAACACTTAATCCCTTTAACATCCACAATGATGATTGCACCAGCCACCTTCCTGCCTTCAAAACTTTCCTACTACACTATGCAATCAACGTTCCTTTTTCATCCAACATATATACTAATATTTAATACTCAGACACACTGTTCCCAGCTGCACATAACTAAACATAACTACACCCGAGGACTTGTCCCTCATCCAACCATAACCTTACTCTTATCTACGTATTACTTTCAAACCTCCTTTTACATACCCTGCCAAATCTCTCTACCAATCCCTCTTCAAACTCTATTCAGATTCACACACAAAACCAAAATCATCCGCATATAATTATTTTCCTGCTGTAGAGCATCCGCCACTCACCTCCATTCTCTCATCATTTTTCTAACAACAAGTTCCTGCAACCTGTTACTTATTTTTTTCTTTTATGTTTTTTTTTTTCCTATGGTGTTGCCTTGTCTATGTTGCTTGTTTCTTTTTGGTGTTTTGTGTTCAAATGCTCTAATTTTTTCATAACCCCATCGCATAACTACAAAATTTATAACGCAATGGGAGACTCATTAAGCACATCCCGGCCAGTCACCTGTGGGCTCCGCTATTAATAATGAAACCAATCACTTTTGAACAAAACATTTATTCTTAAGCACGTTTCAACATCGTCATACATACTTTTGATTCAGTTAAAGATATGCCTAGCCACCTAACGCCATTATTTTGACTACACGGCGTTGCCATCTGGTCTGTCCATAAAGTTAATCCTATCATACGCCTCTTGCAAATCCAATAAAACCGACATACAATTTATTCTTCTTCTTTCCATTTTCTTTTTCTGTCATTTGTTTAAAAAAAGAAAAAAAATTATATAATGGATAGTATGATATATATTATATATATATATATATATATATCTATATTATTAATTATATATACTTTAGGAATTTATATTAGTAACAGGGGAGTGATTTTTTATATATAATTTATACTATAGTATATATATAATATATTATATTTATATGATAATATATTATAATTTATTCCGACACGTGATTTGTGTGTTACCACGAAAATATCTGCATAACATATGTAGTGATGAAAGAGGTGATAGTGAATTGTGTGGGTTTTGATGGTGCAAAAGAAGAATAGATATTTTGGGGATAAGGTATTTAGTAAGGAGGAGGTAATTGGCAGAGTGATGTGAAAGTTCAAGAATGGTAAATCTGCAGGTAATTGATGAAATTACTCCGTTTTTAATGATACAAGAACGGAAGTGCTGAGATGGTGATTTGTGTGGATTTTTTGAGAAGTTTTGTGTAATAGAACGCGTTTATGGGGGTATACGTTCCTGAACATCTATATAGCTGTTAGGAGGGCGGTTGGCTCACGGCCAAATGTTTCTCTTCCCCGAGTCTTGTTCCGTCTTCACCTTTTTAAAATTTCCAGGCCCTCTTGTTCAATCTATATTCTCTTATGTTCCAATACTAACACTTTCCCTCAGTGTATGGAAGCACGCACTGTCCAACTTATTCCGAAAAAAGCCGCTCTGAATCTTTCTTAACTCATCGCCCTATGAACTTCACTTCTATTTTCTCTTCTAAAGCTGTCTTTTGTAACCGCCTTTTTCTCACACTCCTCATTTCTTAGATATCATCTGGCTCATTCACTTTATCAGATCGCCAGTAGGCTTTTCGTGCGCTGATCTATTACTGTGCTGAATTTATACTTTCTATTCTTACTTGCTTTATGGTTTTTCCGCCCTTTATTTATACTTACGGGGTAGATCTTTGCTATGGTTGGTGTCTTTGGACATATTCCAAAGCTATATTTGAACATCGAGTTTTATTGCATGTTGTCATCTTAGCTCTCGCAAAAAGCTCCTCAACTCCTTGTGGTATTCCCCTCTTATTTTCTTTTGCTATTACTTATATCTAGTTTTACTTTCAAATTGTCTCAAATATCGTGACTTGTTGTATGTAATAGGGCTCACTATCTTCTTTTTCTGTGCAATAGTTATGGTTGATTTCCTCAGGTTCCTTTTTTGTTCTTATCTTTTACATACTTACTTTCCTACTATTTCAGTAAATTTTCTATACCTGCACATCTAAGCTCTATCCATCCATATGCCGAATGAAATTTAATGATTAAGACGTAGAATTGTGACGTCCACCCTTCCCATTCTTCACTCATTTTCATTCTACTTTCTCCTTTACTTTATAGAAATTTTCTCTGCGTCTTAAATTTTTCCGATTATAATTTCTTTGCTGAATCTGGATTAGAATTTTCGTTGGGTGAATCGTTCTCAACCTTGCTGAAATTCAATTCTTTATAAAAAACCCAACTTTTAACAAATATCTCCTCTCTATAGGTCAACCTTTATACTTCCTACCTCTTTTCGATTCGGTTCCTCTTTCGATCTCTCCTGTTGACAATATTTAACATCCTTTATAATTAACATTTGAAAAAAAAATGTTCCTTGGAAACCTCACATCTACAAACCGGTTTGCTAAGGGCGCGCCTCAAAGAATATATATATATTAGTATGTTTAAGCTTGAATCCTATCTTTTTTCCAATCTTTTCTCATTCTGCCGTACACATTTTCTTTGAATTAGGCCATGGATCTCTTTAACAGTTACTGGCAAACAATAATCTGCTTTCTTCCCGATTTACTCCGCGGCTTTTGGATTAGATTTAGAGTTCAATGCTGATGGGTTTATAAAATAAACTGTTCTGGAAATTTCACTAATCACTTATATCCTCATTCTTTTAATGTCGGCAGGTATGTTGTGCTGCTTTATCCTTTTCTATAGGTACCGTACCGCGCGCAGCGGCAGGTGCTCGAGGAACTTTTCACTCGCGTACCACCACTTTTATGACGCCCTCGTAACCAAGGGGTTGCTTGTAATCGGCGCTCATGAGTTTTGGTGGTGTTGATGATGGGTCCTCAGGCTAGTTTCCGCCTAACGATGCTTTTTCTCCTTCTTGGTCCTGCACCCCCCGGGTTGATTCTGCTTCTGTGGAATTTTTCTCTCCATATGTGCATATTCTGATGGACCTTTCCTGATTTTGATGCTTCCCTCACTTTAACGCCTGCGTCTTTGCTCATTTCCGTAATTTGCGCTAGCCTATGAAACTTT
>JABUQX010117122.1:0-23935 GCA_015478945.1 Trachelipus rathkii
CTTTGAGTACCTGTTTATTCTCAACTTATAAATATGTCTAGAAACTTATAACATATGTTATTTGATATCAGTACAACTACATATTAATCCACATTAAATCAGCCTACGTTATGAGCATTCACAAAACTAGTTGTATATTACCTATTGGTCCATTTTAGCAGCAAGTGAGCTCCTCAAAATCTTTGTCATAATAATAATACGTCATTCCACGTAGTATCACAACCTTATTTTTGCTAAATACCATCATTATCCTTTGCATTTCTCGGCTGAAAACGCATGCTGAGTATATGAGAGTTTTTAGTGAGACTTTAATATACTTTATGAACCGGTACTGGCTAACTCACTACTGGTAATAAAGCTACGTGAAGTCTCTCTATCATATAATCCTCTAGCCAGGTTCTTTGATAGTAATCCTTAACTCAGATTACAAGGCTATTAATACTACTCACCCATGATCAATGCTTAAATAATTTTCACTGAATGGTTCGCCATTGGGATATTATGTCCTTATTTTCGTTACATTAGTTATTTTAAACCTTTCTATAGTCTCATATCGCATATACCAGTAGATGGTACCATCCTCTTATATTACGAGATACGCACCACAGGTGAAGTTCTCCATTTACGACATTAGCTATCAAGGTTAAGCTACTATGTCTTTCATTCCACTAATAAATCTATCCACCATGCTGTTTACATAATCTCCCTGAATCGATTTTCTTTGTCAAACGCTTACTAGATCAGTATGGGGCAAATATGAGCTTGATAGTTATATACATATACTTAAATTTATATAATATATATCTATATATAATATGGGTAATCGAAGATTATGAACTGACTATCACACAACTAACACTCCTGCTATAACGCTAATATTTATTTAGGCTTTTCTCACACAAATTCTACTCAAAACTCATATTCAAGCTGTTCTGGAAATATAACTTACTAATCAATGAATTTATTAATTATACGTCTCCTTATTTTCAAACTTCTCTCCACTTCAGCTTATCACCATAATTTGTATTTACGTCCATACTTGTCCACTTAGTATCAATTCCTGTAGGCCCGTATGTTATTCAACTGAGTTAGCATTGAGTTGAGCATATAACTCCCATACTTATCCTTTAAATTATATTACATTCGATCTTACACTATACGCTCGATGTGCTATTCCACTATATTTAGTCACCTTTGTTCAACTTATTAAAGTGAGGCTCACTGATATATTAAATAAATTTATCTTATTAAAGCAGTTAACCTATATATGAGATACTTCCCTCCTAAATTCTCAATTTATATACCTAACCTGGTAAACCTTTAAATCGTTTAGGTTATAATATCTACACCTTTATTTTGTTATTCATTCATCTATACACTTATTCCTCATCACCTAATTACTGCTCATTTACCGGTTTTGCACAACGTTAATTAGCCCTCACTTCATAGTACTTCACCTTTAGGTTTGACTTTAGTTTCGACTTCCTAATATTATCACTTTAAACTATAAACCTAAATATACAGTTCACATTATCTTACAAACGTATATCACATTTAATTACCTGATTATATGTATACGTGAAATTCTTGTTTATAACGAGTCTCATTTATACATATTGTATTTCGGTTACCACCTACATTTCGGACACTTATGTTATCCTCATATATAGTACTAATATCACCATTATCTTTACCATAACGTCCTAATTGATATAAACCATCTCTATTATCCAATAACTTTATAATGCTATTTCCTACCAGAAAAAGGCATTAACCTAAATATCAATTACTATTATACATATTTATAAGAGCATAATATAAAAAAATTTACCAAAATTATACCATATATTTAATGTCATCAATTGAGTGACCCTGCACACAAAGGAGAGAATTTGCTTGATTCGGTTGAGGACTCTAACCACACTCTGACAGAGAGATATCACTAATATATATATACTTACTACACAGACCTCTTAATCATCTATTTCCTTATGTTATTATTATTACAGACGGATCCGGATCTTTCACCTGAGCTTACGCTTTTATTCATGTCAAGCAGATATTATTGGATACTCGAGATCTACTCATGAGTACTTATAGCTAACATCTATCTCAATCGACTACATCATACACTATATATTTACATTTAAAGTTTATGCAGAGATGCCTATCTTTCACACACTGTCAAGACCTCATCATTCACTCACTGTATTACACCTCACGTTGTTTATGTTAATACTCACTACCTTAGACATTAATTATTATACATTATTAATTACGTCCTTTGTCTGTCTCTTTGTTGTTAGGTTGGGCAATAACTCCATACCATCATTCACCTTGACACTGCTACAAAATAACTCTCTTGAGCCTCCAGATTCACAACATCCTACTATTATAATCCTGAATAACCGAGGTAGGCATCCTGTTATGATTACTATCCTTGTTTGTAGGCATTTGGCCTCCGACACTCACTGAGTCCGGAGCTGATGGTACGTGAGTGTCATAAGTTCGGATTTTATCCTCTCCACTCAACACGTTATAGATTTTATATGACTACTTTTCTAGCTTATATATATATATATATATATCCTTTTATTTTTATATTCTTTTAACAGACAAGATATCACGTCAGTGCCTCACAGACCTACATCAAATATAATAACAAGAAAGCATTTTTTCTATCAGATACTCATTACTCTCATGATTACCTCTTATTGTTCTTGAGCTCCTTTAGTTCTCTAGTTATACTACGTTGGATTCACTTGGTCCTCTATCCTTATAGCTTATAGTGGATATCCTTAGCCTTAAGATATGGTTACATACTATATATATTAATTATCCACAGACACTCACCAAGTCATAACCACCATTATTAACTCACGCAGCTAGAGTATCACGATTTTACATGTGCTCCAAAACCCCTGTTATAAAAATTATAAATGACATCACTTTAC
This sequence comes from Trachelipus rathkii, assembly GCA_015478945.1. Lineage (NCBI taxonomy): Eukaryota > Metazoa > Arthropoda > Malacostraca > Isopoda > Trachelipodidae > Trachelipus > Trachelipus rathkii. Next base: position 2,955 of record JABUQX010117122.1, read on the forward strand.
CTTGAATCCTCAACTATAATTGGTCCATACCTAAGACCTTTATCTATCTAATTTATATTATCTCACCTCATGTGTCACTTTACTATGATTGTATAGTGATGCAGTATTGAGTCCATACCTAGAGTAACTCATACTGTCTTGGCATATCATTCCTTCTTTCTCACTTATCTATTATCTTACTCGTACTTTAGAGGGAATTAGGTACTGCACTCAATTTAGGTATATAGTTTATTCATGAGCTCACTGGTTAGCTATGTGTACTATATATCAAGTTTATTATACCTCTCAAAATTATCACACTGATAGCCTTGTCAAGTATCTACCACTAATATCTTTTACCATATTTATATCCATCAGATCTTTCCATATTTTTCGTCACTCCATCCTGTATATTTAAAATTGGCTTCTTGCTACCTTTTTATGGGCAGTGCAACTCTTATAAAAGCTTCTTATGAGTGTCTTACTATTTATCTCTCACCTTTGTTCTTCATATTGTTAGCATTGAGCCTACATTAAGTCGTCTGCTAAATTTGACATAATTGCAGAAATTTCACAGTAATAATTTATTATCTTACTCACACTTATTTCTCTTTACTCAAATTCAATTCACTCAGAACTACACTTATTCTTAGGGAGGTTCACTATTAGAGAATATATATATACTTACTATCTATTTTCCATCCCTTGCATATACCTAGTTCTCTATTAACCTATTTTATATTACTTTAGCTGAACCTTTAACTAGTTGACCTATATCCCTGGTACTCTGTATACATTAGCTGAAATTAATACATTACCTCAATTAGTCTACCTTATATATCAAAAAGTTATTCCTTTAAATATTCTCAGTATCACAACTCACCATATCCTGTTTTTTGTCACGTCACCTACTGATTTCTATCAGCTAATAAACGTATCGTAAAGTCTTTAAAATAAAGGCATTAGAACGTTATGGACTCATTTTTCTCATACACTCCTAATTAAATTTTATCATAATCACGAATTTCTCAACCGAGGAGACCTATTAATTATATTGTACCCTTGTACATGTAAGTCCGAGCATTATTTATAGCAGTTACCCAGCTACTAAATAATAATGAGTACTACATAATACTCATTGAGTTTACTCAGTCAACAAGCTGAGGATCACTAATACTCAATTTCACTTAGTATTTTTTCAGAAGTTCCACTAGCCTTTTTGAGACCAATAATTGTCCTCACTCACTATTATATCCACTTCCTACTTATTCCCCGTACGACTCCACTTCATGATACCACCGTATATATATATATTATATATATATATAATATATATATATATATATATCATATATATTAGTAGCTTTATACATCCACACGTATTGTGGAGCCGTATCATCTATAGCCCATACTAAATGGTTTTGCTCTTACAGGTATTCCATTTTTTATGTCTCCATTCTAAATTGTAGGGTTTATGTCTTCTTATTTTTGAGAGAGTCACACCAATAGTAGATTTCTGTCTATCATTAAAGACATCCATCACATAAGCATGTCATGTGCTCTTATCGTAAAATTCTCCTCATTCGTTGCGTTCGTCCACTCAGCTGAAATATCGAGTAGTAAAATTCTGTCTAATTGCCAGAATGAAAGACATAGACTTCTGTTATAGAGTGTATTCACAGTAGCGTTGAACGACCATCGGTTAATGACACATCACTGACTGCTAATCACACATAAATTTATTTTGTTTCTATATACCTTTCTCAATTTGTTTAAAAAGAGAATTTACTCTGCAATATATTCACTGAGAGGTCGCTTTTATTATTCACTCTTAACTTTTAGCCGGTTCCTTCAAAATCTACCTGTACGGAGAGCCCGAGTTTCTTAACAGCGATATTTGAGTGAGAGTATGGTTTTACTAGTAGTCTAAATCCTTTGTAGACTCGCTGCCACAATTTAAAGAAGGTCTTGCTACCTGGAGAATTCTTCTCTCCACACAAGGAGACTACTAGGTCCCCATTTGCCTTCGGGTGAGAGACTACCAGTATCAAGTCGACTTCCGAGAGTTATCTCTGGCATGTAACCTGCTTTCTCTTAGAGCGTCACTAGGGCGCTCTCACCTACTTTCACGTAAGCACAGGAAATAATCTTGCTTTTATTGTTTAAAACTGTTGGCTAGAGTACTCAGGAGAGTGATTCTCAATAAGGAGAACAGCACAAACATAATAGAGGTCATTACTAAAACTAAGTTAAAGTAGATATATATAAGACTCAAGGCAGTGAATAATCGATGGAGAAATTTAAATATCAATACGAGAATTCATCAGATAAAAAAAGGAGGATTTTAACCTTTTCCGTGTGTTCATAAGAAAACAGGAAATAGATGAGTCAATGTTCTTTCGCTTACTTGGAATTGGGATTAAACTTATGGAAATTTACGTAACTAAAATGATACGAAGTCTTATATTATTATCATTTTATTTAGGAAACTATATACGTTGTTATTAAAGATATTTGGATTTTAATGGAATAGAGTATTATAGTATATAGTATGACCTTGTCTACATTATAATTTTATAGTTTCATAATATATTATTATAACTTATATACTTTTATTAAGTACAATTATTCGTATTGACTTATATTTGAGATATAATACAGTAGATTTAATATTATTGCTATTGTGCTCGTTATAATTATTCATAATGAAGGCTTAATCACACTTAGTTATATAGCTCATAACTTTTTATATTTATCTAATGATTAGATAAGTTATTATATCGAGATATCTGAGATATGACCTATACTTGCTATTATTCATAAATTATATAATATTTGCTACAGTTGTATTTTATTATGAGTATTCATTATATTATTTGTGACATTAATATTATTTAATATTTATAACAAAGGATTTGTGATTATTTATAAACGGATACAAATATATTCTAGTAATAAAATAAATTTTTATATTAGGTTATCGATACTTATACCCCATTTGTATTTAATATAATACATTATTTGAGTGCATTAAACTATTAAACACAGGTACCACATAGACACATATGTCCAGAGTAATTAACATTCGGAAATATGTTAAATATATAAGTCAGTGATTATGATGGATTAATTATATGTTGCATATATATGAGATCCATGAATATACTAAACATGAGTGACTATTAAATTTATTTTATGTATAGAATAGGGTATATCTTAATGTTAATATATAATCTGAATATTCAATATTAATTAATGTTTGTAGGTATATAGTTTTTATGATATCTAGATATTATTAATTTGAAATTAAGTGATTTAAATATATTAGTAATGAACTATGCTGAGTATATATTATGGAGACATATAATTATTATGTCTAGAGATTTAATAATTGAGTATAATGTCTTTGTATTTTAATTATTGTCATATCCATCATACCTGTGTAGTGTTGGTGAGAAGATGACTTACGTTGTGGTGTGTGTGCTGCTGTCACTATGAGAATGATTATAGTTCTTATCGAGTTGTATATTTTCACACCAGCTATAACACTCCAGAGTGTATATATGAGAAATATATAATGACGATTATATACATAAATAATATTTTATATTTTAAATTTTATAAAAAAAACACTAATCAAAATCTACTCCACAGGGTTCCAACGTATAAATACTATGTGACCCCCAATTAGAAAGGGAACGAGCACTGAGGCCACGAATCACACTAAGATATGTCACATAATATCAATAAATTATGTTATACACTGACTACATATAGGTTTATAAAATAATCTCTCACTGATATTTATCCATAAACACAGTCTGAGCCACCGAACTCGCGCACAGACTTATATACAAGTTTCTATGCATACTATTCATATTAAGTATATGGTATCATGAGAAATAATAAGGACAACAGGTTTTTTAGACATATATTTTACAAAACAACATAAATATAATAATCACTTCAATAATATAATTGTTCATATATGTACACTACAATTACGATATATACCTACAATAAATACTTCTACTCTCACTTATCTATGGCTAGCCAATTAAAATCTCAGATGATCAAATTACTAATTAACATAAATATAAAGAATAATAAATAATAATCCCCCAAAATGTCAATAAATGAAATATATAAATTAAAGAATTAATAATATAATAATCATCACAAATATGTTCAATAAATAGAGTAAATTAATTAAAGAATATAAAATTAATATCCCCAATAACAAATGTCAAATAAATTAGATAATAAATACATAATATAAAGAGTATCCATAATATATAAATCTAAGTAATACTATAAAATATATATTAATATAGTTATTAGCAATAGAATATAAACATTCAATATCTGAGTACAGACTAGAGAGGAGTATAAAACCTATGAGGGAATTATTACGTATATTAATCCTGAAATACTATAGTTCTCATATAAAGTGTTAATTATATTATAAATTTAATATTTATATAGAGTGTTATTATTATCTCTATAAATAAATGGTTTACACAAAACCTTCACAACCTGGTAAATCTATTGAAGTTTAAATATTATATAAATGTTAGCGAAATTTATATATATAAATTATATATAGAAAAATAAATTAAAACAAATTGCACTCTCTTATTTGGTTACAGTGAAAAATGGAAGTTACAAACTATCTAAAGCTAATCCTATAGCAATCCAGTGAAGTAGGGTTAGAGTATACCACTCGTAGCCACGCCTCTACCGATCTACAGTGAAGAGTGGGGAGTACACTCTCAAGTAGCTTACCTTCACCGATCCAGTGAATGAGGTGGAGGAAGTAATACTCAGGTACCCTCACGATCCAGTGAATGGTATGGAGTACACTCACTCTCAAATGTAACCTAACTCACTCTTCACAATCCACGTGAAAGCAACCTATCAGTCTAAACGGTAGTTATCTACTCAGATTCACTGATTGAGTACATTGCTAGGGATATATCCCTCTATAGAGAAGCGAGAGAAATCTGAGGGTTTTATATGACGATTCGTTATATCAGGTTGGGGGCAAATATGTCACATTATGTTATACTACCCCGTATTAGAAATAATTACCTGTCACACAATGTATGGGGCAAAGGTATTTAAGGTAATAATAATCACTCACAGATGTAAAATATCTCACTACCAGGATTGAAGAGTTATACTAATATATAGTTACTAGGCAACATACCCGATGAAAATAACATATAATTATATTAACTTAAAGATTGAGGCGAATAGTTTACTCAGAGAGAGTAGCTTAAATAGATCACTATAGTAGATAAGTTCACCTATATGAGATATAATCCACTACACTCAGGATTCAATCAGCTCTCACTTAAAATGAACAACTCACATCTTCAGGTTATATTTTATATCATAAATGAACAAATCACATTAAGTCACAATAGAAATAAATAATAATAATAATAATAATAATATAATTAATAATAATATATATATATAATAATATAATAATATAATATAATTAAATAATAATAATAATAAGAATATATATATATAATAATTAATATATAAAATAAAATTATATAATAATATATACAATTAAATAATAATATATATTAAAAAAATATTAATTATATAATAATATTATAATAATAATAAACTTTTCACTACACGTTCACCTTGTGAAAACGCTCACTTATTCTTCTCGCACAAATTTAACCCAGCAACTTCAGTTAATATTATTATCACTCACCAACTCTCACAGATCTACAAACTCCATCTTTAAACCTTATACTTTATTTACTATATTTCTCCTTCAAGTATCACTGGTAATTATACTGGGTTAGCATGTTAGACAAAATGTCACTAAATTAACCTTGAATATTACACTCTATAATGACATGTACTCCTATTATAAAAACAACCATGGAGTATATAAACCGTACGGTGGTATACCTGATCTTAACTAAGAAAAAATATGCAATATTTAATAATCACAGACACTCCATAAATAATTTCTAAAGAGGAACGGTTGCGCGTAGGGGTTTCCTAAACTTTCGAAGGTAGTTAATATACATTCAAATTTCATATAATTTTTAGGTTTTAAATCTCACATTCTTATTGCTACTGTTAATTTTGATTTCCCTCCCTTTATTCTCGAACAATGTGAGTATGTTTATTTTCAACATGTATAACATAAAGATATTTTATTTATATTTATATAATACACTATAATTATAAACATATTATAGGGGGATTACGGGGGGTATTATAATTATTTGGATGTACATTAATAATAAAAAATATCATCAGATCTACTACTTCTTAAATATCCTATTTAATGATCAGCACGAAACTTTCGAAGCAAGTATATTAGGAGGGGGTTCTACCTAACAGATTTTTTCTTTATTATTATATAAGTATTTATTTCATATTTGTAAAAGCAAAGAACATCTAAATTTATTCCTATACGTTTATTATCGGTGATTTTATACCTGCATTACTGTTGAATCCTAAAAGTTTTTCATACCTTCATTACTGTTGAATCCTTAAAGTTTTTCACAACTTCTTTTAATCTGAACTTTGAATAAAAATCTTGCCTAGTCAGTTATGATCAAAAAGGTTTCTGAGTTTGATTGAACCATATATAGAATAAAAAAATTTAAACTACATTGAAATTTTATTTAGTATATTATAAATATATAAAGTAAATATAACTATAGTAAATAACTTATTTATTTAATAATATTATTAATACCTCGATTGAGACACAATATGATAACTTTATTCACACTCAGCTTGTGTCTCATTAGTCACATAGTATAATACATATTTTTATATATATTAATATTTGTATAATAATATCACATGATATTTTTACCGTAGACATGATATCACGAGTAATACTAATTATAAAAAACTTTGAGAATAATAATTTCCAATAGAAGCACGAGACTATTTACTTGTTGGGTACAATATAAAAAAATTTTTGCTACTTATAAGAAAAAAAATGTCTATACCTTTTCCTACTAATTATATAATATATTATACGCTTACTGACAAAATTGGATAATACTTAGATCGTTTTCCTTATAATAATTAACCATGGTCATAAAATTATTTTTTTATAATATTTGCCATTATGCCAAGCTAGACAATTATTTTATTTATGATATCTATTACAGTATTCAGCAGTCACTAAACCATGGCAACACTTTTTCTCTTTTCTCATCTCACTTCCATTAAGACTGGGGGTAAGGTGCCGAGCATGCATTGAAAAAGAAAAAGTAGTAAGAATATGATCGACTATAGGTATCGAAAAGAGAAGAATCAGACAGTATTTTCTCGTGCCTCTTATATCTTATCAGTGAGAAGCTCTCACCGCTAGCTCAGAGAAACACGTCATCATTACTCTAGAAATGCCTTTATATGGTGTAACTCTTTACACTGACATGAATTATCTCTCTGCTATGACCAATGTGGCTATTTCTCGTTCGACATGTCTAAAGCGAGTTTGCGGGAAAACGTTTTAAATTTATAACCGTTTTTACCGTGAACAGCGGCAAAGTGTTGGGTATAGGCTTCATCTCTTAGTCCAGGTGGGCTAACACAAACACATACCACACAAAAAAATTTACCTAAACATAATATGTGTATCTCTCTTGTCAGAGTTTATATACACTGTTCTCTGAGTATATATGAGTGTGCGAGCCTTAATTCTATACTCAGGGCATATCTGCATATATATTAATTCAACAATTTACAATTTAAAAGTTAGATATCACGATCTAATCCTTACTTTTTCTTTCGTGTTCGATCTGGAGGAAGAAAAACAAATCGACCATATACAAAGCAAGACACAACAATTAATACATATAGACACTTTAGATAGCATCATAACAATTTCTTTGAGAAATAACTTCAATCCACTCCCTTTCGCACATGAGAGAAAAACATGCAGAATCCAAATATTAGTCAACTGGTTTAAAATTGGCGAAATACATACAACTTTTTTAAATATATATTTCTCTCTCAATATTATGTTTGTATACTTTCTCTCTAACAACACCCCACACCCAACTTCTACTAAATACCCCGTTTTGACCAATTGCTCTACCTATATTTTGCCAATTCTTTCTCACAACAACATGCCCACTAAAGATTGTCCATCTGAACATATTGTAACTTTAGATCTATACCTCTTATTTCCAGAACCATTAGTCTCCACTACTATACATTAACACAGATAACAAAATACCCTCATATATATATATATATACTATATAATATATTATATATATATATATATATATATATAGTGTATATATACTATATATTATTATATATATATTATACAGTTCAACTTTTTTGAACTATTTTACTAAATAAAAATAACTTTTTTATTACATATCCGATTAATACGAAACTTTTATTTTCGAGAGGTAATATACTATATATAATCAAAAAATAATCCAGTACTCTAAATTTATACGTATTTCTTTTTTTGTTTCAATTTTTGATAAATACTAAAGAATACTAATACAATTTTAAAGTAAATGATATCTAAATTATATATAGTTAAGAGAGAATAAAAAATCATATATATGGTATTATAATTTCTTAGAATTATTAATCTATTATATTTCTTTTTACATATATTATTATTTGAAGAAAAAATAAAAAGTATCTTGTCGGAGAGAAGTATGGGCGAAAGATACGGAGAGTAACTCAGGTGTTTGGTTCTCTCGGGCGGTCTCTCTCTCACACTCATATTTTTCAAAAGGGTCTGGAGTCCTGATCTGTGATAGATTATTTCTCTAATGAGCAGTCACAGAGACACGGCAGTATAAGCGATGAGTCGGGTCGAGAGAGTCGTGAGAAATGGAGCGTATTATGTTGCCACGAAGGGAAATAGTACGTTTTCGAGTCGGAGTCAGGAGACTCGAAGATTCTCAGTATCGGAAATATATAATATTATGCACAGCATCGAACACACACTCGACTGAGAGACATTCATGGAATTCATGTGGTGAGACAGTAACGAGAATTAACATCCACTCATACGTGCATTAAATCGTCACGTTATGCTATTGCAATATATAGTAAGTCTCTTATATCGAGAGAAAACTAAAAACATAACGTAATAGTTAATGCAGAAATTATACTCCGTTTTCGAATAGTGAATAATTTATCCGCCTAATTTAACACATATCATTATGTTGCTACAGAGAAAGCCAATAGACGTACCACGTCACGACATTTACCTATAATACACCTCGAGATGTATAATACACTCATCTGACAAAATCTACACCCTCGAATAATAACTGAATAACTCTACTTACGGCACTGCCTGAAAATTCAACATTTTATCACTTCTAACTCGATAAAACCACTTAACATTAAAGCTCATTCCACTATCTTCCTACTGTATATAGTATACAGTACACACTAGCCAAATAAGTGACTATTTTCACACACTTCGAGAGAGTATCCTTAACAAAACGTAAGAGTATGTTATCTACAGTCTCTATTTCTCACAGCAATGTTTATCTACTCAACTTTATAGACAAATAAGAATCTCGACATAGCTCTTCTTATTTAATAAATTATAAACAATCTTTATAAGAATTAATAGTTTAACTTATTTACTTACCCACTTCCTCTGGGGGGTTAAAGACTTCAAATATGATTTCCACGAAACCTGACTCCAATTAGTTTTTACAAACTTTAAACCTTGAATCACTAGAATTTTTATCCCTTTGTAGACACTTTATCAAAATTTCGATTTTAAAATATCACACACCAGTTTTCGTGACTTTCTCAACGTGCTTTAGGTTTTTCTTGGTAATGCAGAATGATCATTTTTCTTGAGACGCTTCTGAGCACGCGGTTCTTAAATTGAATGGTTATTTTAATATCAGTCTATCATATATATATATATATATATAATATTATTAGCGGCGCTAAGTTATAGGATTACTAAAGCGACTGAAGTTAGTATAGTAAGTAGTTATATATGTATATTATATATATATATATATATATATAATACGTCATATATATTAGGAGCAAAACAGCACGCCGGTGGTCGGTTGGGTCTGTGTTCTGCGGTGCCCCGCTGTGCGCGAGCATGTAAATGTCGGGTGCGGTGCTGGTGCGCGGTCGAGAATTTTTTAGTTACTGGTGCGGTGCGGTGTGCGCGCGGGGCGAAGCTTTTGGTGCGGTGCGGTGCGCGGTGCGAAGCTTTTTTGGTGCGGTGCGGTGTGCGCGGTGCTGGGCCTTTCTCAGATTCATTTTTAAAAATTTCGTATTATATATATATATAATATATCAGTATATATATATAATTATATATAGTGTTGTTACATAAATTAACGTACATTATAATTAACTAATAATTATATATAAACAGTGGGTTGATAAATTATTTTTAACTTTTTAAGCAAAAAAAAAAAAACTACGTTGATTAAAATATAGCCTATCAAAATACTAATCAAACGTAAAGGTAAGAGATAAGAAGACGTGCTTCAAGTGGCCTCACAGACTTTGCGACGAGAGTACCCATGCCACTAATGGAAGAGTCACATTCAACCTCATGGGTGGGAACGTCCTGTTCAGGAACATCAAAAATACTTTGGCAGCCAAACATTACAAAATGGAAAGACTTTTATTTCACGACTGCTCATTGAGAAAAGCTGGGAGGCATCAGATAAAAGCAAATGCCGTTTGTGTTTCTAGAAGATCGAATAAAAGCACTATTCAATTCTAAGAAGGCAATCTAGACGAAACAAGGATATGCACATTCTCACAAGAATTGAAAAGGAAAATTAACAAATGAAAATGAACGTTCTACGGTGTGGGGAATCTTATTTTAAAACCAATTCTGATTCAAAAGTTGAAAAAAACAGTGATGAATTCCATAGGAAAAAATCAATTGAATAAGCTATTGTGGAATGGCGGTGTACCGAGCTGATAACTGATTTTCATTGATTCGATCGGTAGAGACCTCCTGCTTTTTGTCAAGTATTAGTTATTGAATTATTGTTTTTCTTGCAGTAAAATTAATAACAACATATTATGTTTTTTCTTAAAGTCTAAGTTAATCTTATTATTTATATATATATATATACTGAGTATGACCAGTATAAGAAATTTAATATCAATATTAATAATACTATAGTCTATATATATATAATATATATATATATTATATATATATATATATATATATATATTTATATATATATATATATATATATACATATATAAGAGTAAACTGACAAAACTACTTAACGCCGGACGCGGGACGAGGGACGGTCAGATTCAAAAAAAATTTTCACGGTAGACCCACAAATGATACGTAACGATAGATCGCGTCATAATAGAGGAGGTCGATAATGGATTGTTTTTCTTTCACGGTAAAGGTTAGCATTCAGCTTAGTATAGCGGATTAGGTTAGGTCTAAGATGTTGCGTGAGGGTATAGGCTGCTCTAGCTTACGTTCACGAAAAACTTAGGAATTGTTGTTTTTTTAAATTAGATTAAAATATTTCGAAGTCATCTTTTAATTTTTTTCCTAGTAATAGAAAGATGTCTAGCTCCATTGCAACATCCAAGAGTTATAATAAAATTGCCAAGAAGTAAATACCTAGTTTTTCGTGAATAATAATAATATAAAAAATTATTAATTACTTAACCAAAAATTGCAGAGTATCTGTCATCCTCAAATTCTTCCTTTTTAATACAGAAGGTTTTGTAATGTTGATATAGAGAAGACACAGTTTAGACACTTTTCTAGGTATTGTGAAGCCTGTGGCTGTTAAGTAAGTTTTAACATATATCGTTGCAATATACTCTTCGAAATTATATACTATATATTATATATCACTGAGGATATTATATAGATCACATTACTCTCTCTATGGAATAAGACAATATTCATTATAATGATTAACCAATCTGTAAGAACCTAGACTACATAATTTTTTGTAACCAATATACATATATATATATATATCTTTTAGATATATAATTAATATCTATGAACAAAGTATAGTAACGGTGACAGGGAACTTTTACTACGGAAATTAAAAAAAAAATTAACCAAATGGTACTGAAAAAGATGTTCTAGGGCTCAAATACAAAAAAATGTTGTTTTTTATTTCAGGTTAGTTAGGTCGCCATTTAAAAAAGACATTCACATAGTTCACTTACACTAGTTAGGTTACGGTAGGTAGGTTACGTCTGTCTAGTGTTATTTGTTTTTTAAATCCCGGACGTATTCTTAAACCGGAGATATATATAAACAAAAAAGAAAAAATTCCATTCCAATCCCTTACATCTTTTTATGTACCATAGAGTCACCCCTGTGAAAAGATTTTTTGAAATCCCGACGTCCCGTTCCGTGTCCCGTTACTATAAGTTGTTCATATATATATATATATTAATATATATATACTATAATAACGTATAATATTTATATATAGGATATATATATATATATATATCTGAGAGACTATATATTGTAAATTTTAATTATATATATATATATATACGAGACATTTGCTAGGTAATGAACTTATGAGGAAACTATAATATTCGTCGGATCCTGAATATCCAATGTCTCCCCACGCAATTGCAAACGATCATATAAACTTGGTTTGTACGAACGAGCACATGATGAACACAAGAAATTCAAAGTATGTTTCAAAGCACAGTCACGAAGAATCGGTAAGTTTAATACACTTCTAATGTAACATCGATTATGGACATGACACCAAAAATCCAAAGTCAGTTTTTTTAGTCCTACACCATTCACACTCAATTGGATTAACTGGAAATTGCGTGTTTGTTTGTTAATCGGATTCATCTCCATGTGATCGAATCTCATACACGGGATAACATAAGTGCTCATATCCAAAGTGTTTTTCAAGAGCACTCTAAACATTAGAATGCCCTTCCTTTGCGTGGTTACAACCATATATATGACAAATGTTATTAGAAGCAGTGTCAGCACAATTGGAAACTATGAGAAAGTTACCCCAGAGAGGTAGCATGTGCACACGATATATCAAGAACCTTATCTTTGTATCTCGAACACGGTTTTAATTTGCCACAATCAGATTGAGCGTCACCAAATTTTATAAGCTTTTCCGTTTGCAGTTGGATTTATTACCCTATTTTCACATTCAAACCAACTGCAAAATAGTTTTGGAAATGACTGTATACTTAATTCATTAAATAAAAGATTTAACTTCACAATAAGTCACAAAAATTACGAGAGATTGGTAAAACAAGATGGGAATAGTTCATTTACTATGATAGACGAAGGCTGGTCAGTCAAGCAGAGGCAGGTTTAGAAATTGGGCAAGCTTTGGAAGTTAAAACTCCATCACTGGGCTATAAAACAAAATGAGAAAATGAGATTTTAGATAATTTGAAGAGTATTCTGAGACCTGTGACAGACGGCATCCTGCAAATTTTGTGTGGAAGTAAATATCCCCTACATTCTTCGATAATTGTTCCAAACTTGTTTTATGCTATAATGCTTTCAGTTTATCAAGCAAGTAGAAGATTCTCGCATTGATAATTAATCAGACAGGCTAAAGAAAACAAAAGTCCAAAATTGAAGCTACATCACAAGACTAATCCCCTACGTTCCAAACCCAATTTGTCTTATGTCCACATACTTCGACCCAAAATTTAAGAAAAAACTATTCTTCTATGATCTGAGTTGGAAGTTATTAATTCTTATGTAAACGAAACTTTTTTAACAGAAAATATGAAAATCCCGGAACCGGACGTTACTGTAGAACCACCAACTAAACTACGAAAGCGAGATCTAAGACCATTTCTTCTCGTGAAAACTTTCGAGCATGGATATATAATTATTTTCAAAGACATCTCGTATATAAATGTTTGACAATTTACTTTTACAAAGTCTAGCGATAGTGATTGCGATAGTGAATCATCTGTAGATTCATCTATATATAATGAATTGAAAAAAGTTCTACAAAATTAAGAAATATTATCAAAAGGACAAAACTATAAGAACAATTGATCTCAATATCCTTCGCACATTTTGGAAAAGGAAATAGGAGGCTTTGTTCCCAATACTTTGTAAAGTAGCTAAAGTTTTTCTTCTATCCCAGAACGCATCGGTTGAGAAATGAAAGACTATTCTCCAAAAGCCGGATCGTATGTAATAAACCGACCTCGAAGAACAAAGACTTTAATGGTCGAAAAGTGTTTAATAAAATTAAATAATTCTAAGTGAAAGAAATCTAAATTTCTAATAACTGAAATACTCTATCAAGTCTATTTTTCTCAAGTCATATAATATATATATAAACCATATATAATATTATATATATATAGAAAATACTATATTATATACAATAGTGTATCACCTTATATATTATAATATACTAATCTATATATATACCATAGAGCTATTATTATTATGTCATGTGGTAGATAGCCTAATAAACAATATTTATAATTATATATCACTATTCATAATATGAGGTATATTTTCGTTTAAAATTGCTAGTTTAGTATCGAGAAATTATCTACAGGAGTAGTAGTAATAGATAATAATTATAATATTATATCTGAGCATTATATAATATATATATATTGACCTATATATCTATATATATATATATATATATATATATCATATATATATCGTTCTCATATAATATACAACAATAATCACATTTCAATACATAAGTATATTAAAGTTATATATTAATATATAAGCTCAATAATTAATAGTATAGTAGAAATTCGCTGTTTAATTCTAAAATATCTACGGATCATCACATTATTACCCGTTAGGTATATAATATTATACGTAGAGCATATACTATAATATATATATATATATATATATTATAAATAAATATATATATACTATACTATCAATATGGCATTTTCTCTTTCCTAGTATAACTATACGTAAAATACTCTATAATTTATACTAAAATATATTCAATATATATATATATATAGCTATAGAGACTATAGATATTAGTTATATGTTTAGCTTATGAGGAAGTTAAATCAAAGAGGGGTGATAAAATATCCGGGGAACAGCAGTGGGGTTTATGTAAGAACAGCCTTCTTAAATTGTACCTGAGCTCCAACACTATACAGGGGTTTTGGGTACAGGGTCACAGGTGCGTTAAGTATAGTGAGAGTCTTAGACGGGTGCGGTGCGGTGGCGTGTTGCCGTCACTATTGGTGCGGGCGCGCGGAGGTGCGCCAAACCATGTATTCGGTATGCGGTGTTGGTGCGGGTGCGCCACCAGGTTCAAAACCGTGGTGCGGTGCGGTGCGGAGTCGGGGGCTGCTACAGCCTGGTGCGGTGCGGATGCGGGTGCCGACAACAATACCGGTGCTTCTTGCCAACCCTAAATATATACTTATAATGATATATTTATATATATATACTAATATATATCTATACATTATATATATATATATATATAATATATATATATATATAATTGACCATTTAAAAGCTATATAGGTATATATATAATAATTAAAGGTAATATATAATATATATATAGAAATTATCTACTTATTATAGGTTTATATATATATACCTATAGTATTAAAATCTATCATGTATACTATAGCTATATGAGTAATATAAGAGCTGGACGTATATATAATTACCTAAATAATTACAGTATATATTATATTATTATAGGAATAATATATATATATATATATATTTCAACTGGTCATACTATATATAACTATATATAGTATATAGATATACTGCAGACTTATATATATATCATATATATATATATAGTAATATTTTACTTATTTATAATATATAATATATATTGCAGATGAGCATAACGCCATATATAATATACTACTATCTTCTATCAATACTATATATATATATATAGATAACTATAAAATATCTAATATAGACTATATTACGGTTTAATACTAGCCTATATATATATATACTATAATAGAAACTAACCTATATACTATATATATATAACCCATAAATAGAAGATATAATATAGATATATATAGGAGATAACTTACGTAATATATGGGATGCATTTTTTCACCACCAGCCTTCTCTCCCCAAGGTGAGTAACATGCACCGCAGACAGAAAAGTAATAGAAGAATATGATGAAAGTCGAAAAGAAAGCCCAGCATTTCCGCCCCCTTTATACCTTTTAGTGAAGAACACGTCGAATTCAGAAAATCCATCATAGAGCTTCATGGGATCTCAGCAAACCCTCACTATGACACCATCTTATCAATATGGGGTTCATCCCTTATCCAAGGTAGTCCAAAACCATACCCTCTCACAAAACCCCGCCATTCACACCTATTATGCACCTTACTTTTATCCTCTGTCAAACTCACATTTCTCTTCTCCAGGAAATACTTTACTGACTCAATCCGCTTTTTCTTCGGTCTTCCAGCCGGGTGATTCAAAGCACACTCACCATTATACATCCTCTCTAACACCGAACTCGTCTTCCATCAATATTTAAACTAACCAACCACTATTTCAATATCTTGATCATTTACTCTGCTAGTACAATAACCACACCTTTTTCACACAAACACCAGGCGCAAACTATCTAATACTTTTACTCCTCATTTCATCAATTCTTCTCACACCTAACACACCCCTACGATTATCCCTTTTGAGCACATTGTTCTTTAGATCTATACCTCTTATTTCAGACCATAGTCTCACTAATATACAATAACACAGGTAACAACATACCCTCATGTTAGACGCTAGAGCACTCAAGATTTAGTCCCTTTAAATCCATCAACGATTTAATTGCATCAGCCACGTTCCTACCATTCATAACTTTCCTAAGCTACAGTGTATAACCCTGTCAACCCTCTCACATCCATCTCGTCAACCGCTTTCGGAAATAACTCATGAATATAAACTCCTCAAGAATATTTATAAACACTTAGACACCTTGTTCAGCTGCTTACCATCTAACATAAACTTCACACGAAGGATTGTCTCCTCACAAAACTACCAATGAACACTTTACTCTTTCTTCTAAGTTTATCCTTTCGCAAAACCCTAATTCTTTTACACATCTCCAAATCTCTCTATCAATTATACCAATTCGGCCACACAAAACCCAATCCATCGCGAAAGTAAATAACTACGGTTAGGAGAACCCTCCACGTCAATCTTTCACATTCGCACAATCATTCTAACAAAACCACATATCATGCCACAACTTCTAATTCTTCATAACCCATCCATATAACAACTGAACAGTAACCATGGAGACATAACACATCCCTGCCTCACTAAGCTATTAATATTAAACCAATAACTTTCGACTCTATTTATTCTTACACACGCTTCAAGTCTAGATTCGTCATACTCGTACCCACGCAACACCATCACATATTAACTAAAACCTGCCAGTCAGAGTTCTACTTAATTGCTTCTCGCTATCATTATTCGTGAGCAATTAAATATCAAAATACATTTGTTCTTCTTCTTCTCTACTTTCTCAATTATTTCTTTTTAATGGAAAGATTTGATCAGATATCTGTCTCACCACTGTCTGTAATTGTATTTTAGTTGTTACATTCAGCTCCTCAGTCAACTCGACACCTCTTTTGCGCATCAAAATACATAGCATATCATCTTTGCCCTAATCGATAACTACCTCTCAATAAACTAATTACTAACTTATGAGATTTCCGGTTACTCCTTATCCTCTTAGCTCTTAAATAAGGGTATACACTCGCCTTTAAGTTCAATCCTTGGACCTATACTTCCATTAACGCTTGTTAAACAACTTCCAAATTCACTCAATCACCATCTCGCCTCGGTTCTTGACTATTTCATAGTAATTTTATTTATATGCTGCAGATTTACAATTCTTAACTTTCTCGCTCACCCATTATCTCCTCCTTCCTAATGACCTCATTCCCAAAATACCACCTATTTCTTCTTGCACCATCAAAACTCACACACATTCACTACCCACCTCTTCATTACTTCCAATGTTATTGCAGATTTTCGAAAGTGTTCCCACTCTCTCATCACCACATCCATTTCCTCAGTTACGAAAGCACCTTCCCTACTTCATTATTTAATCAGATTACCCCTCTATTTCTCATTCTAGAAGCTTTCTTGCTTCCCCGTAGAGGAAGAGATTCCTGTATTTCCTTTGTAAGTACCTCGCATTCTAGTACAATCCTTTCAAAGCTGTCATTTACCTCTTTTTATCCTCCTCTAGGAAAGCTTGCAAATATTTTTATTCGATCTTTATGATATATTCCAAAAAATTTTTTTTTGATACGTCATCATTGTCTTTTTATAACGCTCAACCACCGCTACATTTTTACTTATAATCTCTTGCATCACGTCTTAATCATCTGCCCGAGCCACTTCGGCGTTGGTTTGATACAACCGCATGCCTTTTTTGACTGCTGCGCTAAAAATTCTATTTAAGCACATCGCGCCACAACATTCTTCTTTGCTGAGCCAGAACTCTGTTCAACTAACCACGGCATCCTTTCGACTATGGTGCGCTTTTGTTTTCTACAGGTTTGCTATGTGGGTCAGCATTTCAAATTGGCTCTCCACATTCGAGACGTTACATATTTAACTTGCTTCTCGCTTTTCAAAAACATCATATTTTTCCCTCACTCATCCTTATTAACACCGATCTCTTGGTTCACTTAACCTCTCACTTCCTTATTTCTACCCACTTCCTGATCCACTTTAGGCCAGCTTCCTCTCTCCATCCAAGCCCCCAATAACTTAACTTTATATAAAACTACATAGGTGACCCAATAATGAATTGCCTGACCGCTTTCCACTGATTTTAAAAAACATCCTCAGAGCATCTCAATTTCGACCAAAAATCTTCCTTAAACGAGAAGGACCCCAAATACAACTCACACTTTTCACTTCGGGATACTATCTTTACCTTGGCAAACGTCTAGTATAGGGATTGCCCACCCTTTACTTAATGGGCAGCGTTCCATGTTTATATTATATATTATAGTATATATATAGTATATATATAGTATCATCGATATATAAAATTTATTATTGAGTATTATATATCTATTTATATATAATATAGTAAGGTATAGGGTATTATGATAGTATACCCTTATATACAATATATGGAACAAGACCCTTAGTTGCTGCTGTAAAAATAAAATTACATTACATTGTAATTATTTCATTTTTAAAACTTAACTTTAAAAATCTCTTAAGAAAATATACACATCACATTGGCCGATTTGATTGTATCCAACGGAGCTGACACCCTTACACTCAGAACGTTGTGTGATAGGCCTCATCTTCAAATTGCTCCGTGAAACTCCTTCGTGATTCAAATTGAATTTTTTTTCTATACTATATCTTTCTGAATTCTTTGATCTGTGTCTGTTGTGTAATGGACAATTGTTTTGGGTAGAAGATGACTTTGCATGATAAGGGTTCTGAATAGGGATCTATTTTAGAAAACCAAGTCCCAGAGCATATAAATTGGAAGATTATATTGAGCGTAGGTTGTATGAATAACAGTAAAGCTTTCAGTAAATTTTCTTTATTTGCTAGTCATTATATACTATTATGGGACATGTTATTGATGTTCAATTTGGGTGGTTGTGTTGCTATTCTGTGTTGTTGTCAATTGCTGAATTTTCTTTGGTGTGCATTGAGGTCAATATTTACTCTTTGATATTGGTGTCTGTGAAGTTCTTAATTGTATTTCACATACTCCTTAATCACAATTAAGTCTGTTATATAGCGCAGGTATTGCAGGTGATTTTGTATAAACAGGCCGAGGGGGTTTCACATTAATTTGCTACGTTTTTCCGGGAGACGTTCTCGGACCTTTTATAAGTTGATATCTCATCAATTATGGGCGGTATCAATTGGATGATGTTGCGTGAGAATACATGTTATTAATGTTTTGCTTGTTAATGTTAGGTATAGGAATGGTATGTCTTTTTTTAAAAATAATGGGTTTGGCAGCAGTGGGCGTAGTCCCTGTCGCCTCCGCTCGAGGGGGTTTGTTTTGGTAATATTTGTCCTCGTCCGTTCTTACTTGTTGCCTTCTTTGTAGGCTGGTTTGAACATTAAACTTTCCCTTACCACAAGTATACATCTAAAAACAAAAAGCAAGGTCAGGTCCCATCACGCTATTGTGGTGGAGCGATTGCCATCTAATCTCGCAGAATATTAATAACACTTCCCACTTGGCTGGTCCACAAACCAACCACACCGAATGTCTAATCAGTAGACACAATTGATACCCCAACGTCATAATAATGGTCTTTAATAGATAAAAGCCTCATCTTGCTCATTCAAACCATTAAAAATCAAAATTAATATAATCCGCCCTTGTTTATATACCAAAATCACCCCTGGCAAATCCAGTAGAACACCTATAAAATTAGATTCGATGTGATCGATCAAAATGGGGAAACAATAACTTCAACAGACGAAAAATAATCAACAATCCAGCTACTGATCGGCGTGGAATATTATTACTTTCAATCAACTTGAAGTAAATCATCCATGAAAGGTCAGTAGAAAAGTTGCACATTGAACTACACAGCTTCGAACACAGAATAGCACACGGATCGGCTCGTCGACCCTCTTGAAGACCATGTGGGCACATGATATGGGGTTCCTCTACCGAACTTCTTCTCCACCTCCGAAAATTTACATCAAATGAAAAGCGATAACGTAAATTATCTTATTTGAATATATATAAGAACACAGCAATAAAAGAAAAAATTGCCTTGAAGCGCTTTCTCCTGTATTTTTAACACCACCTACAGTTAACAGTAGTGTCCGCATATTGAGGCAGAAGTTCGGCTCAACACCACAACGACTTCGTAAGAGTGTATCCAATTTATAGAAACTTTGCTTGTCATCTGACGGAATGGCATTAAAAATGCGATCCCTCATTCAGGGCAACGAACTAAATAATGCAAATCACATCGT
>JABUQX010117123.1:0-7500 GCA_015478945.1 Trachelipus rathkii
TTGGCAGTGAACTGGCTTCCCCGGTCTGAGATGAGCCTTTTTATAGAGCCACAGAACGGAAAAATTTCGCCCACTAACACATTTAATACCGAGTCGACCGTTGCCTGTTTAAGAGGGTAGGCGAAAGGGTACTTACTAAATCTGTCGATAAAAACAAGCAGATAATTGAATCCCATACTGCAGGGTAACTTACACAAATCCACATGGAGGGTGTCGAATTTTTCCGAGACTTCCTTAAATCTGCCGAATTCTGGAGATATTCTTCTAACGCTCTTATTTTTTTGACAGACGTCACAACTCTGTATAAATTTCTTTACTCTACTATGCATAAATCTGAAAGCGAAATCCGCTCTTAGAACAGTCAAAGTCCGTTTAATTCCCAAGTGATTTGTATTATGTATTTTTCCTATGACATCATCCACCAGATTTTCCGGTACTAATATTCTAGCTGTGCCTGTAGAGATGTCAACCGCCAAAGACAGCTCCTCGCCCCGATGGATGAATTCCTGTAAACAGGCCTTTAAACGCCACTAGTTTTTCAGGCCCCTTTATTAGGTCCTCTTATATAACCACAGTCCCTGTTCTATAGGCTCTCTTTGAAATACTACAACCATCCTGAATTTCTTCCCATCATTCCATTAACCCTTATTTTTTAACTGTAAGTTATAGTATTTATCACAAAATCATCAAAGTCATTATCAGCTGCAAAATATACGTTCATATCGCTATTATTATTATTATTACTAACTACTACTAATACTACTACCACTATCGCGTTTACTATTTTATTTATTATTATTTATTATTACTATTACTAACTAACTACTACTACTACTACTACTACTACTACTACCGCTATTATTATTATTATTAATTATTATTATTATGTATATTATATTATTTTTAATTATTAACTATTATATTTTATTATTTTCATTATTATTACCGCTTTCATTATTATTTCTATTATTATTACTTATATTATTATTATTATATTATATTATTTTATTATTATATATATTATTATTAATTATTATTACCGCTTTTATATTATTTCTATTATTATTATTATTATTATATTAGTGATTTATTATTAATATTTATTATTAATTATTATTATTATTATTATTATTATTATTTAATTTTTATTATTATTATTAATATTATTTTATTATGATTATTATTATATTATTATTGTATTATTATTATTATTTATTTTTATTTTTATATTACTATTTATTATTATTATTATTATTATTATTATTATTATTATTATTTTAATTATTATTACTTTTCGACTATTATTATTACTATCATTAATTATTATATTAATTATTATTATGAATACTCCCAGTAGTTTTGGTTCTTTTAAGGTCCGATTTAAAGGGCTTAACCCTTCCGTAACGGAATTCAGAGAATTCCATCCACTAAACTCCTCCTCCAGTTGTAACTCCGTTTCCATGGCAATTTCTTTTGGCCACGCCCACTCCCCATCTTCTATACAAGCCAGTTGCAATTGCAACTCCCCAGCCTCTATGATCTTATCTCTTTCGTTAGCCAATTCTGTTAAAATTATCGCCAATTTATTTTTAGCCTTAGAGACCAATTTAAATTCAATGTCAAAATTTGCAATGGCGTTTAATAAATTTATTTCCCGAATATTATGAACATTTGTGGCACTCTTTTTTGCATAAGCTGTTATTAACCCACTGTTGCTGGTACAAATACTGACTTTCCTATTCGCAATTATGTAAGCATATTTTTGTAAACTGTTATTGACGCATAGTAATTCCTTAACCAACTGTGGTAGTGCCACTTCCACCTCAGTAAGTATGGTACTGTAAAGAGCGAAAATCTTCGTCTGATTATTTTCTTCTCCCATCAGCGCGCTGGCTATAGTGAACTCACTCACTTTCGTGTATAATAGTAACTCAGTTTTTTCATCGGGGAACGACAACAGGGTGGCACTCACCATTGCCGCTTAGCTTCTTGAAATGCCCGGTCTGCTTCCACTCCCCAGGAAATCCTTTTATTGGAGGCAGGCTTTCCCTTCAACATTTTTGTTAGGGGTTGCAACAATTGGGCCGCTCCGACAATGTTAATTCGGCAAAAGTTATATAAACCGAGGAATGCTCTAAGTTGTTTGATAGTTGTTGGCTTTGCAACATTCACCACTGCATCGATCTTCTCCTTACTAGGCCTAATTCCCTTCTCGCTAATATTGAAACCTAGAAAATCTGTTTCTCCGACTGCAAGTACACATTTTTTGGGGTTCATATAAATTTTCATATACTTTAATCTCTCTAAAACTTTCTCCAACATTGCAACATGTTCTTCAAGAGTCGAACTGGCAATTAAAATGTCATCTAAATAAACAAAAACATTCCTTAAATCTCCAAGCAAGATTGACATGAAGCGCTGGAAGGCACTAGAAGAACACTTATGTCCTTGTATTAAATAGTTAAAACTGTAGTTACCAAAAGGACAAGTAATAGTGAAATATTTCTTTGTTTCCTCGCTGATCGGCACGTTATAGTAAGCTTGCCGAACGTCTAGCCGTGTTATCAACTTGCAATGTTGCAATTGCAGTAAGATATCTTTAATCTTAGGCAGAGTAAAATTGTCAGAGGTTGATCTCTGGTTCAATAATCTCAAATCAACGACTAAACGAACTCTGCCATCCGGCTTTGGCAAGAAACTAGTTGGGAAACCCCAATCGCTTCTCCCCCGCGAAATGACCCCCGCGTCCAATAATTTATTGATTTCCTTCTTGGCCTTTTCAAAAAGATGCGGTGCTATACTTCTACTCCTTAGCTGTATCGGCGTGCCTTTGATCTCTACATGGTATGGGTAATTTGCCGCCAACTCGCATAAAATCTCTTCTTTTAAGGGGCACTCTTCTCTCTCCCATCCCCCCTCATCAACAGTGCAATCTTCAACCCCCCTCCCAATAGTACAATCCTTACCCCCCCTCCCCCCTCCCCTATAGTTTCATTACCATCAAGTTGTGAATGAGCGACAAAGCCATTCTCACAGCTGTCAAAATCAGCCACCCCCCCTTCCTTCCTGTATCTTGTACAGATAAAGCGCCATCTTTTGAGTTGATCATTCTTTAAATTTAAATTAGGTGCTTCATAAGGATTTAAGAACAAGACTTGATACTTCCTAATTAAATTATTAACTAATTCGTATTCGCAAAGCGGTATATTTAAAGAGACAGCGGCTAGAGGAAATATAGAATTTCGTACATGCTCCGAAAAATCAAAAGCCTCATTACTAAGAGAAATACTACGTTTCGTGCTTGGATCTAATAAATAATGGCACCTAAAGTCTATAATGAACCCGTGTTCTTTGAGAAAAGGCATGCCGAGAACATTAAATTTGATATCTGCCGCATAGGCATGCACATTGTAAAGTCTATCTAACCCCAAATCAATTTTGATTACCCTTTTATCATAAATGTTCATGCAGCCCCCATTTGCGGCTCTGGCACTGCCAATCGGGGCCCCCTCCTTATCTAATTCAGAAGCACTCATAAGGTTGAGGCAACTCCCACAGTCTAGTAAATAGGATTCATTGTTAGTTTTATCCGAAATGTAATATAGTTTATCAAAAACTATATCTCTAACAGCTGCAACGATTTCAGTAGAGTTGCCAGAAACTTCCACTACAGTATTACCAGATAAGTCACATGCATTATTTCTTAAAATTAATGATCCCTCATGCTTATCGGAAGGAGAAGAACCTCCTTCATCCCTAAAACTAATACAATTCATTTTCAGAAAGGGAATTCGCCCCCTTACAATTAATTACAAAATCATTTTTACATGATTTTTTTCAACAAGTATGGAGTCCAAATCTGAGTTCGCCTCTCTTCCGCCCTTCTGCCCCAGTAAGCGAGTGGGGGAGGCAGGTCGACTCGATCGGGAGAGACAGCGACATCATTTACTAAGGCTATCGTCTTCATGGTAAGTAGAAGATTACAAAACCGTCATCGCCAATCACTATGGCCTATCATTTCTAATCTAACAATCACTACTATTTTATTGTCATTATCGTTATTAATCTCATCATGCATTGAGTTTACCAATGTAAAGTCGAAGATGTTCTACCCGCTACTGACTTCTATGATGGTTGAACTCGTGTGGAGGAGAGGTGACTCACTAGAAGCCCCGCCTCAGCCATTGAGTCATCGTTTCAACCGTTAAAAACTTATCGATTTCAGATGCAATTGTTAATTACCCCTCTCCCGCCCTTGATTATTTTTTATCAAGTAAAATTCCTATTCCATTTAAATCTATTAATATAATTAACATTTCCATCATAACCACGATTAATATAATTACAATTATTACTAAAATACCTATTACTATTATGGCCAGTAAAATTTGCATACCCATTATTATTACAAAAATTATTATAATCAACACGTGCATCATTATCATAAACATTACTGTTATAATCAATATTTTCATTACCATGGGGATTATTATTATAAAAATTGTCCCTATTATAGTTACTGTAATTTTTCTATTATTATAATTATGACTATAATTCCTACCATTGGTTTGATTATCATTATAATAATGTCTTCTACTATAGTTAAAATTAATATTTCCCCGCCCAAAATTAGACTTATTCATACAAAAGTTGCAGGGTAAACAATTACAAGGATTTCTACTCACAAAGGCGTCATTTCCCCACATATTTACCCCCACCTGGCCTGGGAGTCGTCTCACAGGCCAACCTCTCCATTTCCCTGGTTCGAAATGTTGGAGTTCCGCTGCGGGGGAGAAGGAGTTGCCGGGGGTTGCGATATCAAGGTGTACATCGGACAATATCGACCCTCACATTTAAATGAACGGTGCAAGAATTTTTTATGAAACCTACAAAGACCTTCTGTACTAGGGCCAGCAGCAACGTTGTTATATGTTGATCGGTTGAAATTCCTTCCTCTTGAATTTTGATCATTATTGGGGGTGGGGGAATTCTTCGCATTCTGACACATTGTCTTAGCGAGCTCTATGACGCTCTTGGCGAGTGATCTCATTTCTTCAGCTGACTTTTCATGAGAGATTATCAGTCGACTTATCTCCCTCTCTTGGGCTGAAGTCTCTCTGTTGGGTGGCTTGGTGACTTTCTCTTCTGCTGATCGAACGGCGTTCACAGGCTGATTCGGTTCTCCCCCCTCTGGGGGATTGGGGTTGGTAAGCGCCGTTTTGGAGAAAAAATTTGTTAAAAATGTCGTCGGCAATTTCAATCAATTCCTCAAAATCATGGTTCTTCTCTGTTGTCATGAGGGAGATCTGTAATTGCTTAGGCACAATCGTAATAGAAAGAGTTCTCTAATAAACTTAGCATCGTTATCCGTTATTGAGTCAAAGCTAGATAGTCCGAGCATTTCCTTTATCCTAATTACATAGTCGGAGGGAAGCTCTCCGTCTCTCATTCCAGACTGAAAAACTTCTTCTATTTGTGTTCTCAGCGATGGTGCGTAGAGTTTTTCTATTACTTTCACTAATTTAGTGTAACAATCGTTCTTCAGGGGAAGTTTCAATGAATTTGTAATTTTGCTTGGTAATTTTGATGCCAATAGCCTTACCCTCTCCCTTGATCGATGATTTCATTAAGGTTAAAGATCTTTGTCGTCTGCCGAATCCACTCTAAGGCATTGAATTCGTTGAAGGGGGGAATAGCATTGAGGGGGAGATTCTTCTTTCTTCCTTTTCTCCCTAAGAGAGTGGGGGAAGGGTGACTCTTCACCAAGCTTGCTGTTTCATGCTCCTCTTGGATCTCGCTTTCCGAGTCTGTTTCGTATTGTGATGCGTCATCTTCTTCATTTACCCCCTCGATAGGAGGGGCTTCTGGGGGAGTGTGATGGGGTCTTGATGATTGAGACCGAGTCACAATAGCTATGTTGTTCCTCTTCGTTTGAACTCTGGGTGACTTTCTTTTTAGACTTGGCATTCTTAACGGTTTTTTTTTTTTTTTTTTTTTTTTTTTTTTTTTTTTTTTTGTTTAGGGGAAAGTTTTTAAGCCTATTGTGATAGGGTTTCTTATTTCACTGCTTTTTCGGGGAATTTGACCTGTTTTATTTTATTTTGTATGTTTTTTGTGTGTGTTTGTGTTTTGAATCGGCACTTTTTTTCACTTCACTGTCTTAATTAGGCACTGTTTGAATTAATTCACTGTTTGACACTCTTCACATCAGTTAGGTATGGTTGTTCAATGTCACACTGGAGGTTACCATTCTATGTAATAACCCTTTGACGAGTTAATACAGTGATAATGAAAGGGGTAATTACTTTTTATTTTTATTTCTAAGACTAATTAAATCAGGTAGTAAATAATAGTATCAATGTTTAAGAGTTAACACAATGGGCCAGTTCACAGTTATTAATAATATTGGTGAAGGTTAACATCATAATTTTTATATTCAAACACAAAACACAATTTTCCGGCCTTTTAACAAGCCGACACTCAATGCGACCTCTCTTCTTATGACTTGAGATCTTACTTGCGCAACCTTGCCTTCCCTCAAATGCCAGGCATTCTCGGGTAGCATTTTGCAGTGACTCATTTTTACGACAATGGGGCCGTACAGAAGAGTCACTGAATATTTTTCTCACATAATGAAATACCAATAATAATTAAAATTTAACATACAGAGAACCCCCTTTTTGAGTGATGTTACAGGTGTATATAGCCGTGTACAAAGCTACTATGAGAGGTGTACAGGATTATTGTGAGGGCAAAGAGAATCTTGTCCACACATATATATATATATATATATATATATATATATATATATATATATATAAATATACTATATATAATATATATATATATATATATTATATATATATATATAATAATATATATATATATAATATAATATTATAAATATATTTATTAATATTATATATATATATAATATAATTATAATATATATATAAATATATATATATAACTATATATAAATATATACTTATATTATATATATATATATATATATATATATATATATATAATAATATATATATATACTTTATTATCTATATTTACTACAAATGCACATTTTTTTTTTCTTTCTTTAAGTCTTCTTTTTTTCGAAAATTGATCCAATGAAATAAGAAGAATCTCGCCTAATCAATTTCCAAATTAAGGAATAAATTTAAAATAGATTCAGTAAAAAAAAAAAGTGATCCTCTATCCAATTTTTCGACCAAAAATCTTTATGAAATAAAAAAAAATTTCTTCATCAATCATGATAAATCATACACCGAAATAACAGATCTGTCCAACGCATTCAAGATATCTTTAACCTAAACTGCAAAAAATTAAAAATTAAATAAAAAATAAATATATATATATATATATTATATATTAATATATATATATATAAATATATATATTATATATATATATATACTAGATATAATATATATATGGTAATGTTGAGATAGCAATAATCTGACGAAATAATCGATATTTTTTCCG
>JABUQX010117123.1:10000-12500 GCA_015478945.1 Trachelipus rathkii
ATAAAAAACTTGCTTAATTGTTAGATTTCCATATACGTTATTTTTGGTGATTTAGAACAGCGGTTCCCAACCTGTGGTACGCGTACCCCGCTGGTTCGCCTGCTATCGATTTGGTACACGAAAAAAAATAATTAATGCGGAACATCCGAAAACAATGGCTTTTAATTAAAAAAGAATGTAAAGAAAAAAATAATAAATATATATATATAAATATAGAATTATAGAATAAAACGAAAAATATCAGGCCTCTTCTAAAGAAGAGAAAATATTCTGATGATTACTTGAAATACTGATTTTCATTTATGGGAGATGAGGACAGTCCAAAACCGCTTTGTGTTATTTGTGGAGAAACATTGTCGAATGGCAGCGTGAAACCATCTTTATTAATGCGTCATTTAGAAACTAAGCATCCAAGTTACAAACAAAAAGATGTTATCTTTTTCCAAAGACTATCAAATGGCCCCAGTGTAACTTCGTATCTGATGTCTGCGAACAAACTCAATGACAACGCTGTGGAAGCATCGTACAGAATAAGTTGCCGTATTGCTAAAAGCGGTAAAAATCATAAAATTGCTGAAAACTTGATATATCCTTGCATTAAAGATGCTGTTCAGTGTCTGCTCGGTGAGGACTATGCTAAAAAAGTTAATAATATTCCCTTCTCAAACAATACAGTCTCTCGGAGAATTAAGGAGATGTCTGAGGATATTGAATCTACAGTAATTAAAAGGATAAAAAAAAAAAAAAGAGTCCCTTCTTTTCATTACAGGTGGACGAAAGCACAGATGTTTCCAGTCTGCCAATTTTGCTTGTTATTGCACGATATTTGACTGACAACAAGCCTGAAGAAAATCTTTTACTGTGCTATCCTCTCACAGAAAGATGCAAAGGGGAGGATATATTTAATGCCATTCACGGGTATTTCTGCGAAAAAAATATTGCTTGGGTTAATTGCTGTGGTGTATGCACAGATGGAGGAAAATCAATGTCTGGCTGTTATACAGGCTTACGCGGTCGTATCAAAGAAATAGCTCCCATGCAGCTTGGAGCCATTGCTGTATTCACAGACAAAATCTAGCGATCAAACGCCTGCCAGATTCATTGAAAGAGGTGCTTGATCAATCAGTCAAAATTGTTAATTTTATCAAAGGCAGTTCAACAAACTCCAGACTATTTAAATCTTTGTGTGAAGAGATGGACAGCATTCATACCACATTACTTTTCACACAGAAGTAAGATGGCTTTCAAAAGGAAAGGTGCTAACATGGTTGTTTGAATTGAGACATGAAGTTCAGGTTTTTTTTGAAGATCATCATTTTAAGTTGGGCTCTAAATTCCATGAATGTCAATGGCTTCAAAAGCTTGCCTACTTGTCTGATATTTTTTTTGAAAATAAATAAACTTAACTTAGGATTACAGAACAGTTCCATAAATATCTTTAAATTGTCTGACAAAATTGAGTATATGATCAAAAAATTAGACTTTTAGGAATGCTGTATCTTTAAAAACCAGTGTGAAGTTTTCGAGAAACTTCATAGTTTCTTATCTGAGAACGAGTTGAATATGTCAACTGAACTAAAAAATAGCATTATAGCTCACTTAAAAGGACTTAAAATGTCATTCAGACAGTATATTCCCAAGCGAAATAGTGAAGATAACTAGATTTCAAATCCTTTCAGCGATTTATTTTTTGAACAGGATGAAAAATTATCAGTTTGTGAAAAAGAAAAATTGATTGAACTTTCAACCGATTCCTCTCTACAATCTGAATTCAAAAAAAGAAATCTCCTTGAGTTCTGGGCAACAGTGAGAGAAGAGTACCAAGAACATAGTGAAAAAGCAATAAAATATTTATTGCCATTTACGAGCACACAACTTGTCGAAAGAGCGTTTTCATCTTATGCATATATAAAAAATAAATACTGTAACAAGTTTCACGCTGCTCCCGACTTGATTGTATATTTGTCGTCATTTGAACCCAATTTTAGAAAACTCTGCTCCATGAAGCAATCTCAAGGATCACATTGAAATTAATTAACATCTGTGTTTGAAACCTTGCATGTCAAGATGAATCGACATTGATCATAAATTCATAAGCCAGGTAATGTGGTTATATATATATACTATATATATATATTTATATAATATATATATTATATATATATATATATATATATATATATATATATATTATATAGTAATATATATATATTATATATATATAGTATATATATATATATAATATATATATTTGAGTAGAGACGATACCAAAATTTTCCCCAATTTACCGATTCCTTTAAAAAAGGCCGATCCAGATACTTGCCTCTATCCTAATATATATATATATATATATATATATATATATATATATATATATATAAAGATATGATATATATATATATATATATATATATATATATATATATATATATATATATATATATATTGGATTTGTGTGTGTATGAAGGTACTCGTAAATAAAAAACATTATGAAGGGGTA
>JABUQX010117124.1:0-17500 GCA_015478945.1 Trachelipus rathkii
AATATCATTGAGAGATAGTATTTATAATATTATGATATATATATTTAATATATATATACTATATATTATAATTAGTATATATATATATATA
The DNA here is from genome assembly GCA_015478945.1 of Trachelipus rathkii. Lineage (NCBI taxonomy): Eukaryota > Metazoa > Arthropoda > Malacostraca > Isopoda > Trachelipodidae > Trachelipus > Trachelipus rathkii. The sequence continues at coordinate 92 of JABUQX010117124.1, forward strand.
TATATATATAATATAATATATTATATAGTTATATAATATATATATTTAACCACACATATAATATATATATAGATATATATTATATATATCTATTTCTTTTTAGGAAATAAATATATTAAATTAAATACACAACAAATAACTATAGAAATTATAAATAAATCATTAAAGCATTAATGATAATAATGGTAATTGAGCGAGTGAATAAGAAACTAGAATTATTTAAGGATAATAACCTGCTCATTCTTTAATTCTCTATACGCTACTTCTCAACTCCGCTAATAACTAATCGTCTGCTCTCTCTATTCACTATATCTATATATCTATATGTATCTATATATTATATTAATTACTCACTCTCTCTCCTCTCTCTCTCATTCTATATCTCTCTCTATCTCTATACTCTCGTTGAGTTATCATTGAGTCCTTTGAGGGTAATGTACAACATCGATCATTTTATCCTCTGCGAAAAGATAAATCGATTTTATAAAAATTGCCTTCTAGGAGAGTTGCATTTTCTCGTTTGCGTAATCTACAGATGTCGTTTGATACTCTCTCTGCAATTCTGATATAAACATAAAAACATCAAGATATGCATACTAAATCTCGTAAATTTCTATAAGCTCACTCATCACATCTTCTACTACTCTATAACTCATATTTCTATTATTTCTGCGAGTACATATTATTTATAATTGTGATTTGTATAGATTAAATTTTTCGAGTATTCGTCCGGCCTCCAAGCCGCGTTCGATGATCCGACGCATTCCGCGCTGAAACTGTGTAGCTCGAATTGAGCTTTACATCTATTCACACTTTTCCTCTCGTGCTCTCATCATTCTCTCTACTCTCTCATATATCTACTCTATACTCATATATATTATCATTACTGTTCTGCTTCTTACTCTCTCTATATCTATTCACTATCACTACAGTCATATATATAATATACTATTATATAATATATCTATCATATATCATTTATCTCTCATCTTACCTATCTACACTCTTACTCTGTACCGTTCTATACCCCTTTAATTTTATATCACTATCATATTATATACATATATTACTATATACTTTTACTTTATTTCAATTTAATATTATTATTCCTTATAATGAATAATTATATATATACTCCTTTATATATATATATCATATATATTTCTAAGAAGGGGTTTCTTTATCTCTTTATCTCATTTTTTTTTGTATTTATTCGTCGAAAAATATATCTCTTTTTTAAAATTTCTCGTCCCATTTTTAGTCCGCTGCTTCTGAGCCAACGGGGCACCAGAGGGGGGAAGAAAGTTACCCCCGTCGTCCACCGGGAGGCCGAGAGACACCCCGACTCTATGCATCTTTGCGGTTTACCCTAGTATTCCTTCAAAAAAGTTTAAAAAAAAGAATAATTTTACTTTCCTTTAGGACTTGGTATTACTTAGCTAAAGGATATACCATAGGGTAAACCGCATATATAGCGTGAGTCGGGGTCTCTCAGCCTCGCCGGTGGAGCGTATGGGGAGCGGGGTACTAATCAGTAACCCCCGCCTTTCTGTCCCTTGGGTCGGACGTCTCGAGCCTCCAAATGGGAGAAATTATTTTTTTTAATATTTCCGAAGAATAAAGGGGGAAAAAATTTAAAAAACCACCTCCTTAGAATTTCCGCTGATTCCAAATATATATAAAATTTGTTTTATTGTAGGTGCTGCCTTTCTCGAGTTACACATGATGTCCAGCTTTAGACACTCGATATATATATATATATAGTATCACTCTATAGTATATCTATATATATATCTAATAATATATATATTATCCTATCATATATATCTATACTATATATATATATCTCTCTAGTAGTCTATATATGTATATATATATATATATATAGCTATATTATATATATATATATATACTATATATATTAGTATAATATATTATTATATATTCATATATTATATATAGTTTAATATTTATATTATAATTGTGTGAATTATTGGAGAACTCAAGATCCACTCGTTATGGTACTTCTCCTCCTCTCCTTTCTTTTCCCAGCTCACATCTGTTTTGTCGGAACTCCTTGCCTTTATTTTTCATTTTCCCCCGCAATGCTTTAATTTCTCCTCTTTTCTTACTAGTCCCGCGTCCTGCGCCCACCTGAGGCGTCAATTTGCGTGTTTAGCAAATCACGGGTCAGGGTGGGTTTACTTTTCATCCTAATTTTTAATTTTTTATTTCTCTTTATGTAATTTTTGTTATTTATCTTTCATCATCTACATTCTATTCTTACTCCATTTACTTCTTTCTGCCCCCTCTCCTTTTGCGAACATGGGGCCACTGCCCGTGATGGTAGTGTCATGTAAAAAAAAAAAAAAAAAAAAAAAAATAAAATTCTCATATCATCATATATATATTCATATCTTCTATATATATATATCAATCATATCATTACTATCTCTAGTATATATACTACTATCATATATATTCATATCTATATATTCATTCTCATCTATCCATTTCTTGCCATTTTTCCTCATACATTATTATCATTATATATATATATTAGTACCTATTTTATTATTTTAATTTCTTTTCTTAATTTCATGTATTTTTTTTGAGATTGTATATTACTCAATATTTTTAAAACAAAATTTCCGCCCCCATATCTTTATGGTTGTGTGTCGTCTCGAGCCTCTGAGAGAATCGCGGGAGAGTATCAGAAGGGATGTGGAGGCAGTAAGCCACCGCCGTCGTCCACAGGGGAGTACCCGAGAGAGGACCCTTTTGACTTCGCTGCCAATCCTTTTTTGCGGTTTACTACCACTTAGATATCTCTATTGAGTTTAAAAAAATGTATATAGTACACGAGGACTTCCCTTTAAGATCTTATGTATTACTTAACTAAAGGAATCCATAAGGGTAAATCCGCAAAGCTGGCAGGAGTTCGGGGTCTCATTATCCTCTCTGGTCGGAGACGGGGGGGATACTCCGCAGATTCACAAACCAAACTTTTGCCGCTAAGATCTCGATCCCCTAAATGGGGGGCACAAATTCTATTTTTTAATATTTCCTGAAGGACATATGAAGGGGTGAAAAAAAATTAAAAAACTCCCTCGCTGAGATTTTCTTACCTGACTCCAAATATATAGAATTTGTTTATTGAGATAGGAGAATAGCTAGAAAGAATAGCCCTTGTTTTTCGTATTGCTTACTCATGATGATGTTCCAAGCTTTACACACCTGAATTATATTATATATATCTTAATAATCTATATATTATATATATTAATAATATATCAATATATATTAAACTAATAATTATACATATTTTCTTATATATTATATGTTATAAATTCCCTTTCTAACATTAAATACACACTAAAACATATATATTATAATCTATAATATATAACAACTCTAAAATATATAATTATAGTTATATAATTACTAGCAATATATATCATATTATATATAGATCAAACAACACTTTTTTCGAGTCACCGAAGACCTTTCGATATCGAATATATTCGAACTATATCGATATATCAAGGAGTATTGGATATATCGAGATATATAATTCGATATTATATATATATTATTATTAATATATATATATAGTTATATATAAGTATATGATATATATAATTATTATATATATTATATATATATGAATATAAATAGTATAGTATATAGGTTTAGTATCGAGCATCCATAAGCTACCAACTGCAACACGAAAAAAATAACTTCTTGACCGACAAAAAATACATGAGGATTGTTATTAAAAATTACAACGGAATACCTACACTGAGGGTAGAACACACTCACCTGAGTCAAGAGTGTGTTATTCTACTCGGCTCAGTTATGCATAGGTGTAAACTACGGGAGGGGGACTTATCCCCAATGTACCTCTACCGGGAATAGGTCTTTATGGGTGTCCGCTGAGGGTTACCTACTCGACCATCTCACCTGTATTACGGGTATCGTAAACTATTATATCCCACCATATTATTCCGATCCCACAATCGGCTCGAGAGGCCCCCTAAAAAGGTAATAAACTTTACTTTTAGGGGGCTCGAGATGCCGAGCCATAATATTGGCGTGTAGATATAATTACTATATACCATAGGGTATAGTTTAACTAATAGAAATATGATAGTAGGGACTAATTAAATATTTGGACGAAATAATATAATATATTATAATTAATATTATATCATATATATATAATATATTATATTATAAATAGTTCATACTTCACATTGAATTGTGTAAATTCTTGCAATTGCTTCTTAAAAGCTACAAAACCTTTTATTTTGGCTTCCAACTTCTTTGTAACCCCACAATAAAACTGGCTATATGATAAACTAAAAGAACTATAGCTGTTTTTTGCCTCTCGGAACATACAGTGTGTAATAGGTATTGTTAAATTATAACTAAAGAGAAGATAATTACTATCTTATTCTACTTGTTAATAGGTCAGACGAAAGATAGACAATAAGCCATATACTATATATATAATGAGTTATATGCGAATATATAGACATAATATATTTATTATAATAAGAGTAAATATATTAGATATTGATGTTATAAATATTGGTAAGCTTATAAAGTATCTCGAGATAACGATGTGGTTAATATTATTTCTAATTATTAATATAAATATTAATTTAGTAATTATTAAATTTAAATTAATTTATATTTATACTTATTATTTTAATTATTAATCTATATTAATTATTTAATTTAATTATTTAATTATATTAATTTATTAAGATGTTTGCAAATTTTTTTAATTTTATATATTTTCATAAAATTTTTATTTATTTATATAAACATACATGTAAGTTAATATTTACGTAATCTTATAATAACAATATTTTCATCTTGACCAACATTATTTTTAACGTTAATTGCAAACTGAAGATTCCATAATTGTATCATACGTGTTTGAAATAATACTATTTATTTAATAAGATATGTGGTGTATCAATAGATATTGTAAAACTCCTACAATTTACTTTGGAAAAAAACAATCCGATATTCTGATAAACATTTACCACATTAAATGATTATAATCCAATACAGAGAAATCTTCCCTACAACACTTTTCTCATCATTATTTAATTATTATATAATTATCATGTATATATTATTATTATTTATTATATTATAAATTTAAATAATTATTATTTATTTAATTATATATTATTATATATATATTTAATTATATTAGTTAATTAATATTATTTATATTTATATTTTAATATTAGTATAAAGTTTTGTCTAATATATTGATATTTGATAAATATTAATAGAATTATATTTGGACTAATTTTAATACATAAATTGTCATTTTATTTATTTTATTAATTAAAAATTATTTTTAGTATGTAATTAAATATATTAATAAATAAATATTTAATTAATATTACATCTTATTTATTTATTTAATTACATCAGACCTTTTAATTATTAATAATTACATAATATTAATTTTATTCAATGCTTATTATTAATTCATAATTATTCGCTTCTGTTGCAAAAAAATTATCTAAATTTATTATTATATATATATTATAATTATACTATTAAATTTAATTATTAATATTTTATATTATCACATTATTAATTTAAATTATAGTTCTTCAATCTAATTTGAGATTATGACTAATTATATTTAAAAGTATATACTACTGGTCACTATCCTATAAAGAGGAAGTTACTAATACGTTGATGTTCGGTTATGTTATAAATTCTGAAAAGATCTTCGCAGAACTTTCATGCCGTCGACATCCCTGCAAGGTGTGAACCTGTGTTAGACCTTAACTACCAATATGTAATAAGATCCCCAGAGAATATAATTCCACAATATAAAGATAGGATGATTATTGTAAATCGATCGATTATATATAATTTATTAATGTTAATGTTATTTTAGGTAATTATTTTCTTATTTTTTGAGATGTCGTTTATTAAGGAGCCACGAGCACCATAATCGCATTATTATCTTGTATTATTATGTTTATTGCTTGTAATTCGATTCACCCAACCCGAGGAGATAGAAAGGAAAGTGGAACGAAGTCCCTCATTCCGTCGTCCCCGCTGAGGCAGAAACGACTATTCCTGACATACTTATTATTCTCTTCTTTCGATTTAATCTTGGTAATTCTCCTCACGTTACATATAAAATTACACACAAATAATAAAAAAAAAACTTATGTGTCCTGCTAAATCAGCAACTATTGCTCAGTTTGAAATAATCGAAATAAAAATCGTTACATTCTCTCTACTATAATAACGGCTGGTACCATAATCAATCGTTGCGTCTAACCTACGAATAGACATTATTTTCCAGTTAAACTATACCTTTTTATAAAAAGAGAGATAACAAGGGGTTCTCCCTATAAATCTTAAGCTATGTTTATCTTATATATAGTTACTATTACTTATAATCCTTATAAACTTAATAATATTTAACGAGTATTATTCCTTACATAGAGTTTACGTTAAGCTACATATATATATACTATACATTAAACCAATTAAATTAATCCGGAACATTAATATATACTACCGTATATATATCTATAATATATCTAATAAAATATAATACCTATATAATATAATATAATATATTATATATTATATATAATATATATATTATTATAGTATATATATAATTAGCTATTATATATATAGTATATATATATATTATATATATATATTATATATATATATATATATCGATATTAATATATATAATCGATATCAAATTATCACCTAATATATATATACTACTTATAATATTATATTATAGCATCTTTCATTATAACTACTCACTAATCAATTTACACCTTAATATATACTAAATGATAGAACTTTACAGAGGTAATAATCAATATTTAATTTATAATTTATAATAGAACTAAAAAAAACGTATATAGAGTCACCTTTGTAATGGTACAATAGAATATTAATATCTACTTCATACTATCTATATAAATCCTATAATATTATGTCTATACCATATCGTATATAATATATATTATATATATAATATAATATATATATAATATTAGCTATTATAATTGTCATCGTTAGTACTAGACAATTAAAAATATCTGATATTATATTATATTAATATATTTCTATATATATATATATATATATATATCTATATATATATAATATATCTGATATATTAATAATATATTCATAATTAATATATATATAATATAATATTATATACTATAATATAATATAATATATACTATAATATTAAATATCATAATTATTATATTCCATAAAATATAATCTAAAATATATCTATAAATATATTATCTATATATATATATATAATTACTATATATATATATATATCGTATATATTTTAATATCTATATTATTTATTAATCTATAATTATATATAATAATATATCATATATTAATCTAATATATCCTATATTATATTCATATATATATCTATATATATCTATATATGATATATATTATAATATATATTAATATACTAATATATTATTTTGTATTATAGACAGTATATAATTATTTTTTTTTTATCGAGTAGGGGTAGGGGCCTCTAGTTGTTTATAGTTATTTCTATTATAATATATATATTTATTTATATATATTCATCTATAATATATATAATTATATTCTATATATATATTTGATAATATAGGTAAACTTTCGAGGTCTATTTAATAAGCGATGTTTTAATAACGATATATTAATCGTAACCGAGCGATGTAATCTCAGATTTTTATTTCTGAGAATTATTTACAAGTTGCAAACATAAGGTTAGCCATTATATATACAGATTTTTTATTAGTTTTTTTGAAAACCCGTAAAAAAAAAATTTCTTATTTTAGAGAGTATATCTAATGCCATAGAATGTCAATAAAGAGTTCAGGATCTTCATTCGGTCACTCATAGGATTACTTAAGGATCTGCTTATAGAATCTACCGGGGGACGAGGGGGGGAGACTTATCGTCCTACCCCTATACTCTGTCCCACCATAAGTCTAGGCTTCGAGCTACCTTTAAAACTTGACAATTAATATTAAAAAAAAATAATCTAAATAAACATAAAATTTTTATAAGATGTTCATTAAAATATTAATTTAGAGAGGCAATATAAATATAGTATCTATAACTGACTCAAACATGTGGCATAAAATTTATTTCCAATTACTTTATTCTCACCTCATAATTTGCGAGGAGCTATTATGGTTTAACTACGTATTAATCATCCAGGGTGTTTTATTCTAAAACGGGCATAATATAGTGGGGGGTTAGACGGACAATTTTAAGGTTAGAGTACGTATTATTAGTTCAGAATAATTAATATTATTAAATTGTTATAGTTGTATTTATAATTGTAACTGTTATGATTATAATTGTAATTGTTATAGTTGTGTCTATATATACTCATCTATTATAATTATATATACGATATATATTAAAAGTGTTTTTTTGTCTGAAATAATGCGAAGTTTTATCCCTTATATATATATTCTAGATATAAATGTTTTATATGAATATTTGGAAATAATTTTGCATAAACGTATGTTTTTTTATAATTTTAGTGAAGTATAGTAAATTAATATATATTATATAGATGATATATATATTAATATATATATATATATAGTATCATTAATAGTATTATATAATTATATCTATTATAAATTATATTTATATATATATAATATATATTTTTAAATATTTTATATATTATATATATATTATATATATATATATTTATATTAATTTTATATAGAGTGCTATATATATATATTGATTAATATATTTTATGTATTTAATATTGTTTAATATAATTATTTATATTGTGAAAATTTTATTATTTTCGTTGGGTGTTTTTATGTTCCGTTATTCGCATATCCAGTCATGAGCGAAACTATAAAAAACCTTAAATTTATTAATTGTGGAATACGCCGTAAATTGTTAATTATAATGTACAAAAAACTTGTTATTTAATAACATTGTTATATTATGTAAAATATAAAAAATCCTTTAAAGTATGGTGGGCACTAAAATCGCCTCCTATTATTTGCAAATGATATATCCTTCCCCTCTAACATAATTACACGATAATTAATAAATTAAGTATAATAAAAATTTGATTTTATAACTATTATAAACGTCTTTACTAACTTTCAAAAGTTAAGTGCGTGCAAATAATTAAAAGTTATATCTAATATTAATTATTTTTATTTTTAAACCAATTGAAACAAAAATTTCATAAATATCATAAACATTGTATTGACCTTTATTAATAATAAACTCTAATTATCGGTTAACAGTCATTTAAATAATATATAAAAAAAAAAAAAAAATAGATAAAGTTATTAAAATAATGTTAAAAACTAAGTAATTGTGTTAACTTATTTTTTAAAAACTCTCGTATCGTCATTTGGTAGAACCTTTATATAAATTCTTTGATAATTGATCCATTATAAAATGGTAGGCAAATATATATGATTACAAGTAAAATTATTTTCTAATTTCATAAAAAAATTAAAAATGTGTATGTGTATAAACAATAAATTATCATTCTTAGACATTTAAAATTGAATTTTTACTTCCCTATTCGAATTTATTATTTGTAATTTTTTCTTAGATATTAAACAGGCACAATATTGATAAGAAGCTTAAATAAATAAATTTCAAAATAATATTATATTTATTTTTCATGTGAAAATATTTTATTATTACATTTCAAATTTTTTATCCTAACGTCTTCACACCTAACTGTGAACCTACACAAGACAATGCTTATATATATATATTATATATATATATTTATATATATATTATTATATTTATTATATATTTATATTATTTTATATTAGTAATTATTATTATTTATTTTATATATATATATTTTATTATTTATATTATATACTTATATTTATATAATACCATTGTATAATAGTTTAAATTAAATATATATATTTTGTTCTCGCTATTGATTCCTCCTGGTATCTTAACCATAAATATATACTATTATATTTATTATTTATTATTTATTATTACTATATATATATATATATATATATTTATTATTATTATATATTTTATAATTTTTATATAATTTGGCATAATTATAATTGTTAACGGTGTCTCAGTCAGAGTTTCTCATGCGCTCGAGAAAGACGTGAGTATAAGTTAGTCGATTGATATGATTGTATTTTTCCCGCGTGGAGTCGCGCATGAGTACGCGACTCGTCCTTCTCATTCTCTCTCCGTCTCTCTATGATATGAATCGGTTAGTATTTATTATGGAATTATAATTTATATATTTTAATATTATTATATTTACTATATATATAGGTATATATATAATTATTTACAGTTATTATATTTATATATATATTTTATATTAGTTATTTGTTATATATATATATAATATAAGGTATAAAGTACGGTTTTTCAGGGTTTTCATGATGTTTCTTTGTAAGGGATTAAAGTCTTTCCTTTTACTGTAGATTTTTTGTGAATTTTTGTACATATTTTCTTTTGGCCTTTCCCCCACTAAAAGAAAAGTTAGGAGCCACATAGATATTCAGTTGTCGTTGTTGGAGTGTTGGATTCTCTCTCTGGCCTATCTTTAGAGATTTGGTTTTTGATTAGTTTTGTTTCGAATGATTCGGGGGGGCGTTTTCCTGTGATTTTAATCGGATTTTATTTATTTATTTTATTTTTTTTTTTATTTTTTATTAGTGAAAGAAAGCATAATTATTGTAATTATTTTGTTATTATTGTTAATATTAGGAGTATTATTATGATTCCCAGATAATTATTATTTGTATTATTAATTGTGTGTGATATTGCTGAGTATTTTTCGTTCCCGATAGGTATAATTAATATTGCTGAGTATACTACACAATTTTTTTCTATCCTAGTTTATTCATTCAATATCTGTGTTTCTACTTTCTTCTATAATTTTTTTATATTTATACCGTACCTTTTTTGTTTTTTTTTTTTTTTTTTTTTTTCCCTTTTTTTTTTTTTAATGTGTTATACTTCGGTTTGATTGTTTTTTTGTTTCTTTTTTTTTTTTTTTCTTTTTTTTTTTTCTTTCTTTTTTTTTTTTTTTTTTTCTTTTTTTTCTTTTTCTTTGTTATTGTTTTTTTTTTTTTTTTTTGTTTTTTTTTTTTTTTTTTTTTTTTTTTTTTTTTTTTCTTTTTTTTTTTTTTTTTATTTTTTTGTGTTCTATACTGCTTTTTTATTTTTTTTTTTTGTTTTTTCTTCCCCCTATCAATGCCAACTCTATTTTTAGCTATGTAGGTCCAATATAGAGAACAGCAATACCCTGTCTATGGTTACTACTTTTAACGGCGTGTGTTGCAGAGTGGTTTCCGTACGTCCAAACTCGTCACATCTACGGTAACATAAACATCCAATAGTTCAAGCTATTCCCCACTTCTCCAGCACCTTCTGCCTCATTTACGCCTACCAATGTCAATCTTTTACAGGTACTTTTATTTAAAACAAAACGCTTGTAATGGTACATAAGATAATATCCTCCCTCCATAATTTGTCCCCGCCTTGATTCCGTAAACAACCCGTATATATATATTATAGTAATCTATATATTATATATATATATAATAGATAAATATATTATAAATATATATAATATATATATTTGTATTTATATACTATATATATATTAGTATATACTATATGTTATATATATATATTATAATTAATAATATATATATTATATTATATATACTATATGTATATATATATATATATATATAATGGAGCTATCATTATATATAATATATATATAATATATATATATATATATAATATATATATATATTTAATATGGGTGTAGAAGATTTCTGTTTTGGGTGAGGAGGTGAGTTTTAATAGTATTGACGAAATGGCCAAATGAAAATTAATTAATCAAAAAACATCTCATTAATTCCAAATACATTGACTAAACCCGCTTGACCATTACCTATGTATTAATAACCTAGGGGGCATAACTTTGTCACTTGGTAAAACCTAAACATTTAAAATTATACACTTTTTCTAGTAGTTAGATGCTCTCAAAAAAAAGAAAAAAAAAAAACCGTTGACGATTTAATCATTTTCAACCTCAATTTTTTTTTTTTTAAGCGCTCTCATTTATCCTCTATTTCTCCTTTTTTTAAAAAATTCTTCCGTTTATTTTTTTCATTTGAACCCGGGTAAAATTTGAAAGCTCTTGTGATAGAGGACGAGTTAATCAGACACCGCCATTTTTTCTGCTCCATTATACAAGACATTTAAAAGGAGAACTCCTGCACTGGGCGATTTCTGCGAGGGTTCAACGAATGTGAAACAGGCAGAGCGCCGCTCTACTACAAAATCTTTACATGAAGTATACGACTAAATATATTTCAAATCACATCAGCCCTATATTTTTTTAACGGGGGCGCCCCGTTAGAGAGTTTTCCCCGCATCTTTATGATACAGAATACACACACACGGTAGTCATACCGATCGCATTATATATATATAGTTTATATTACTATATTATATATATATATATATATATATATATATATATATTATATATTTATTATATTATATTATTATATATATTATATATATATAAAGTAGATATAGATAAGATATTATAATATATATTATATATATATAATAATTATATATATATATATATATATATATATTATATATATTATAATATATATAGTATATATATATATATATATAAAAGATGTTATTGTATATATATATATATTATGTATATATTATGTATATTATTATATAATAAATATATTAATTAAAATAATATAAATATAAACTATTTATATATATTATATATACTATAATATATATATATATAATATATTACATATAATTATAATATATATTAATTATATAATATATAATATATTATGCGTGTGTGTGTGTAGTGTGATGCGCGCTGTAAGCAAAAAAGTATAAGGTTTGCAACTCGAGTTTATATATATATATATACATATATACATATATATATGTAAAATTGTATTGAAAGGAGGCTTATATAAAGTCTTCAAATTTAGAGTCTTTATTGAAGTTTCTCTTATCTCATCTCTTTATTGGGTGTATTTAAGCAGATGACTGAGATAAAAACTCTTTAGGGAGTAGCTTATTTGTTTGTCCTTAGTTTATTATAAACATTCTCTCTCTCTCTCTCTCTCTCTCTCTCTCTCTCTCTCTCTCTCTCTCTCTCTCTCTCTCTCTCTCTCTCCTTTAGTTGGTACATATTTGTTTGTTTTATACTTGTATTAATTGATTCCTTTTCTACCTTTCATTATGCCTTTTGTGTTTGTCTGTTCAAGAGAAACGAGCATTTCTTTTTATTCATTGAGAAAGAAAAAGAATGAAAAAAAAAGTTAATAATGAATTAACTCCTATTTTATTCATTTTATATTTTGAGTTGACATTTCTTCTATTCATGGTAAATGAAGCTGAAGATCTCTGAGGTCTTTTAAGAAAATTTTTAATAGTTCACAATTTATAGGACGAAATTTCGAAATTTTACCGCGGAGTCGCTGTTGATTTTTTATCATTTTAAATTAAATAAATGATTGTTTGTTTGTATGTGTGTGTGTGTGGTTTTTTTTTTGGTTTTTTTTAAGGATATTTAATATTTTTTTGTGAGGTTTTTACTTTATTATGTTTCTAATTATTTGCTAATCAACATTATTTTTAAAATAAATATCAAATATCTTATTTCTTTCGTCGATTAATCACAAGTTAAAGTTGTTTTCAAGTAGTTTCATTCTGTAAATAAGTAGTTAATAAGTAGTTATCTTGATTGAAATTGTCTTCATTTTTCAAGTACCTCCCGATATCTTTCTTCCTTTTCTTCCACAGAGGGCCGACCAAGGCTCTCTGAGTGTGCCTTTTTCGTTGTTGAAATCAAATACGTTCACAAAAGAGCTTTTGTTTAGTTAGGGTTTGATTGCTTTCAGTTTCCTCGTTTTTTTCAAAGGAGTCTCTTGGAGTTGTAAATCAAAAGCTAATAACTTTTGTAGAAAATTTTCGAGGCAGTTTTGTTAATGCTTTTATTGTTTTTTGGTGTGTGTGAGTTGCAGAATTTATACATCTCTTCACACTCATGAGTATATATATCTCCAAAGGGAATAAAAATGACTGTGATCTCACGCGTATATAAAGTAGTACACTGTGATTAAAAAGTAAATAAGCAGTTTCGTAAGTTTACTAAGACCAAAAGTACGGTATTTAATTCATGAACACTCACAATGCACAGTCTTGTAGAGGTTCAGTACAGTATCTTAGTCACCATACACACACACACACACACACACACACACACACACACACACACACACACACCCTACATATATATATATATATATATATATATATATATATATAGTATATATATATATATATATATATATATATATATATATTATATATATACATATATATATTACAAATAAAGAAGATAAACTCTAAATATTTACTTACCAGATTTATCTTTCTTCTTGAGACATATCAGTTTTAATACATTATCTTTTATTTGACCAGCTAAAATCTTCTCTATATCTTCTTTGTTCGTATACAATTTGTAAATACTCTTCGATGTGACAATATCCTCACTTACGTCATTATATTATTATATTATTATATATATATATATATATTATTATTATTATTATTATTATTATTATATATAATTTAATATATATATATATATATATTATTATTATTATTATTATATATATATATATATATATTATTATTATTATATTATATTATTATTATATATATATATATATATATATATATATATATATATATATATATATATATATCAATGTTGGGGACTCTATCAATTTTCGAATCTGGGATTCGCCGAATCCGCATTTAAATCAAAATCCGGTGATTTTCAAGATTTATTCTAGACCCGATTGGCGGATAAAAATAGTTTGATTCTGATTATGTATATAGCTATACCATATATATATATATAGGTTGTGAAAAACGGTTTTTTTTTCTTTTTTTAAAAAAGCTGAAAACTTAAAACAAAATGTTTTTCTTTGTTTTTATTAAAATTACCTCTTTTTATTGTATATTAAAGAGGTTTTAAATTACCAATACCCTTCTAGGCCTAAATATTGACTATTAATACGGATTTTATATATACAGTGTATATATATATATATATATATATATATATATTATTATTATTATTATTATTATTATTATTATTATTTTATTTTTATTTTTATTTTTATTATAAATATTATTATTATTTTTATATATATATATATATATATATATTATATATATATGTATATATATATTTATATATATATATATATATATATATATATATATATATATATATATATATATATATATATATATATATATATATATATATATGTATATATATATATATGACTCAAAAAAAAGGATGGTATAACAGGTGGCTCTTTGGGGTGTCGGGAGAAAATGAGAACGGTATAGGCTGCATCGACTCTGTGAGGAGAGGTATGTGTGTAAGTAATACTCTCTTTAAACACAAGAGTAATCCATAAGTATACTAGAGTTGGTGTAGTAGAGATGGTATCGAAGCAAAAGTATGATTGATTTTGTGTTATTGAAGAAGGAGATTGTTGAAGTATGTGTTGATGTTAAATCAGTGAGGTGTTTAGAAATGGGATTATCGACTGGTTATGTTGTTCTATAAAATTGCTAGTCTGACTTGGATGGAGAGGCTGTGCCACAGGAAGAGGGTAAAATTAAGAGTGAGAAGTTTAGTGAATGCAAGGTAATAAGGATAAGTATGTAAGAACGCTCGCAAGTAAATCAGTTGAATGTGAACAAGCTGAAAACTAAATAAATCTGGAAGCAAATTGTTAGCAGTGCAAAAAGAAGTATGTGGATGTGCTTAAAGTAAGAAGTAAGAATGCTAACAGTGAGTGGTGGAATGAAGAGGTGATGTGTTAATAAAGTAAAAAAAAAAGCGTGGTTGAATGTAACAAAAGCAAAATGATGAAGTTCTCAAAAGAAAGATGCTTGAATTATATAAGGAGGAGAAAAGAAATGCTAAAAGATGTATTAATGTAAGAGAAAGAAACGAGGTTAATGAACAGTTTGGAAGGAGGATGAATGGGGACATACAAGGGAATAGGAAGCTTTTCTGGAAGGAAGCGCGAAAGGTTAAGAATTAGAATAAGGGGACTGCTCAGAAAAATGAATAGGAATGGTGCTTTTCTGTAACTGATGAAATGGATGTGAGGGGAGTGTGAAAGAACACTTCGAAAATCTGTATAATATTGGCAGTAATGAAGAGGTGATGATAATGACTGTGTGTGGGTTTGATGGTACAAGAAGGAATAGGTATTTGGGGATGAGGTTATTAGCAAGGAGGAGGAAATGGGTAGAGTGAGAAAGTTGAAGAATGGTAAATCTGCAGGTATAGATGAAATTACTGGTGAAATGATCAAGAACGGAGGCAAGATGGTGATTGATTGATCTTGAAGTTGTGTAACAAAGCGTTTATGGAGGGTATAGTTCCGAAGGATTGGATGAGAGCAGCAATAGTACCTTTATATAAAGGTAAGAGATAAAGGAACTGTAGAAATTAGAGTAATTAGTTTATTGAGTGTGAGAAGATATATGCTGGTGTTTTGGTCGAAAGAGTGCGCCAAGTGACTGAAGGACTGATTGCAAGAACAAGGTGCGTTTAGTAGTAGAGGATGTGGACTAAATCTTTACATTGAAGCAACATAGAAAAAATTAGAGAGAGGAAGAATAAATTGTATTTTGTTTATGAATTTGCAACAGGAGTATGATAGGGTTAATAGGGAAGGTCTATGGCAGGTGTTAGTGATATATAGTGTTGGTGATAGGCTTCTGAATGGAATCAAAAGTATGTATGACGATAGTGAAGCGTGTTTAAGAATAAATGGTGTCAAAAGTGATTGGTTTAGTATTAATAGCGGAGTGAGGCAGGGTTGTGTTATGTAACTTGGTTATTCAATTTGTATATGGATGAAGTAAGAAAGAATTGAAGGTGGGCGTGACAGGAAATGGTGTTAGAATGATGGAGATAAGTGGAGGTGCCCTACCATTATATGCGGATGATTTGGTTTTTGTGTGGCGAATCTGAAGAGTTTGAGAGGATTGGTAGAGAGATTTGGCAGGGTGTGTAAAAGGAGGGGTTTGAAAGTAAACGTAGATAAGAGTTAGGTTATGGTTGTGAGTGAGGACAGTCCTCAGTGTGAAGTTATGTTAGATGGTGAGCAGCTGGAACAAGTGTCTGAGTTTAAATATTTAGGGTATATGTTTTATGAGAAGGGAACGGATGATGCAGAGTTT
>JABUQX010117124.1:25000-28466 GCA_015478945.1 Trachelipus rathkii
CATTCCATGCAACCATATTGTTCACACATTTTTGCCGAAATATAGAAGGTCGCTTGCAGCGATCACAACCTTCTATGAGGCATGCATTAGCATTCCTGGCAAAAGAATGTCGTAGTTGACAGCCAACCCAACTACCACTGTAACTATAGTCGGATTCTACGACATGCAGAACATACGCTGTGTGCAATTCTTTCTCTCCCAAACATAGAGATATAAGGGATAGGGATGTCTAAGATATTCTCTAGAAGAGGGGTTTGGATATAAATATGTGTATATATGTGGATAAAAGGTTGTGTCTGTGAAATATATAGTTATATATATATATATATATATATATATATATATATATATATATATATATATATATATATATATATATATAGTAATAACTTATATATATATATATATATATATATATATACATACCTTCTATGTATATATATATACCATACCTATATATACCTATCTTATATATATACTTACATATATATATATAACATATATATATATATATATATATATATATATAATATATATATATATATATATATATATATATATATATATATATATATATATATATATATATATATATATATATATATGCTACCGTGGTGCAACGGTATAGCGACCGATTCTGCTGAACTGGGCCAGGGTTCGATCCTTCGATCGGGATCACAGACAGCAACTACTGAGTTTCCCTCCTTAAATTGTTGAATGAGGTGCGAACTTTTATTATATATATATATATATATATATATATATATATATATATATATATATATATATATATATTCCTACAGTTACCCTATATATATATATATATATATATATATATCAGAGTTTACTTTAGGACAAGCGTGTAATTAGAGAACTACAAATGCTACACTAAAACAAATGTTAATCGTGGACATTTGGTTAATTGTAATAAAGAAAATGAAAAGTCTTAAAATAAGATTTTCATATTTTTAATAATGTAAATAAATACGATACGATGCGTGGCATGCTCCATTTCCGTTTTTGCAATAGAAGGGCGCCAGAATTACCGAAAAAGGAGTAACATATGGCCTACTAGAAAATGTTATTTTTTGTATTTTTTTAGGGGCTCAGCGAGCCAACGGTGGACAGGGGGAGAAATGCCCCAGCCAGTCCCCCAGTAAGACAGAAGACTAAACTCATTCCATCTTTGCGGTTTTCCAGTGAGTCATTAAGTTGATTCAAAAAAAGCATTTTGGCAACTCTGGCAACTCCTTCTGTGCAAAACGGAAGCTGGGCCAGTTGGCGTACACACTATCTAATGTATTTATGTCATATAATCTTATTTTAAATTTCTATTTTTAATTACATTTTCTGAACCTATTCATGACTTCTAAAAATGTCATTTATTCTTTAGCATTGTAGTTCTCTAGTTACAGCTTTGATCTAAGTAAAAATCTGAAGGCTTATATATTTATATATATATATATATATATATATATATATATATATATATATTATATATATATAGATATATATATATATATATATATATATATATATATACAATGAATTAAGCCTAATTATTGACTCTTTTGAATCTCAAGAGAAATTTCCACAATTAATTTTTTTTAAGATCACATGTCTAAAAAATATATATATATATATATATATATATATATATATATATATATATATATATATATATATATTTATATAAATATATATATATATATTTAAATATCTTTATCTCTAACTATATATATATACCGCATATATATATATATATATATAAATACAGAAAAACCTATTTTTATCTTGAGATACTTTGTGGCTGGAAATGTAGGGGAGGGCCATGCCTACCCTGGCCAGACTTGTAACGCCGCTCATGTATACCTCCATCCATGCATTCGTTGTTGCCCCAATCAGAGAATCGTAAGACGTTTGAAAATAATTCTGAATTGTATGTATTTTTTTTAAACCAGGCATTAAGACTTTAGATGCATAATAGCTTTTTATTTGCTCTACATCTTAATAGGAATTATACGATGAGATATTGAGGACTGTTAATGGGAAAAAAAATTGCAAATAGTCCTGGGAAGAGAGGTAACTGCTTGTGTGCTTGAGAAGCCGAAAGAAGTAGTGGAGGTGGTTAAAAATATTATTATTATTATCTGACAAAGTAATACTGAAAAATATGGATAAGCTTATAATTAAAAGGCCTAGGATTGATAAAGTTATTCACTTGTGATTGAACAAACTACGAACCCATTTAGTGCTGGTTCTAGTAATGTTGATGATAATTCAAGTGGTATTGAAGCCAATCTTGTTATTGATATTAAATTTAGTAGTGTTGCTACTTGGGATATAGTGTACCAAGAGGAAAATGTCCTGGATATTGGAAATTACATAATTGGAATCAATATTAAAGATTAAAGTTTGACTTATTAACAAAACCGTACAAACCACCAATTATGTACAATTTTAAAGATGCTAAAGAGGAAAAAAACTCCTTTCCTTTATGAATAGCTAGATCTGCACAATTCTTGGCTAGCGTATTCTAAAATATTGAAAGGATCGTTTTGTAGATTGTGTGGCTTATTTAGACATTCTATCAAAAGAGACATATTTGGCTCCTTTATTGTAAAACCATTTAGAAAATATAAAGACATGCATTCATGTGCTAAAGTCCATGCAAATTCAGAATGGCATAAAGATGCCTCAGTAGCAGCACAATCTAATATTATTAGATTGTGGTAGCAGCAAGGAATTTAAAACGAATAATATAAAATAAGCGTGTTAGTGTAACTGAGCAACTGCATGTTGCTGAGCCCTTATTTATTAAAAAAAATAGGCAAAAATTGGCACCTATAATTTCTACTTTAATATTTTGTTGCACTTATGATGTCGCTATTAGAGGTAGCACTGCAGATACCGTCAATTTTTCCGATTTGCTCAAATTCAGAGTAAAAGCTGGAGATGTTGTTCTTGTGGAACATTTGAAATCAAGCGGAGTAAAAGCTAAATACACATCACATATGATTCAGAATGAACTTATATTTATTTGTGGAAAGTTGATATGTAATCAAATTTTGAATGAAGTAAACAATTGTAAATATTTCTCTCTTTTAGCAGACGAGGCAGCAGACATATCCGGAACAGAACAGCTATCGATTGGTGTTCGCTTCGTTGATAAGGATCTCAATGTACGTGAAGAATTTCTAGGCTTTACTCCTCTTAAAAAACTTAAAGCTGAAGATATAGCCAGAGCTATATTGTCTACTACACGAGATATTTACAATTTAAATATGAGTAAGCTTGTTGGACTTGGTTTGATGGGTGCTCCACCATGACTGGCAAAGAAAATGGAGTTCAGAAGTTAATAAGAGATCAGTACCCTAAAGCCAAATTTTTTTCATTGTTGTTCCTATCGTTTCAATTTAATAATTAATGACCTAAATACTGTTCCAGAATTTCGAAACACTATTGG
>JABUQX010117125.1:2500-22893 GCA_015478945.1 Trachelipus rathkii
AATGGGGCCAGGTCGGAGTCGAGTCGAGTCCGGGTCAAGATCAGGTCGAACCCTGCGCGGACGGCGCAAACCTGGAGCTTGAGTCGTTGGCTAGGGACACTTCCAAAGGGCATGAATGAATGCAATGAATCGGTGTTGATCTCGATTGTAAAGAAGACACTGACGCTGGAGGAGGAGATGTAGAAGGTAACGAAGGAGACACACAAGAGATATTAAAACAACTCAGAAGTAACGCCTACGGAGTTACTTCTTCGTGTAATAATAATAATAATAATAATAATAATAATAATATGTAAAGGTGAATGTGTGCTCTCGCGCCTGACGTAATCTCAGCTGCGCTGAGATTACGTCGTCATCACGCTCGATCCCAACTCTCATTAGGCCTAAACACCCACGCTGGTCACGCCACAAGGGCGTAAGCGCAATAATAACGTCACCCGGGGGTGACCACCCTCTATATACATCCTACAGACTTGAAAATTACACGGATTCGAGCTTAACCCATATATAGATTATATTCCAAGTTTCAGACCTCTATCTCTTATACTTTTTGAGAAAAAGCTGGTCGAGGTCAAACTGTCGGATCACTACTCCCGATGAAAGAAGAACAAAGCTTAAATTTGTAAATATTTATGATAAAAGGCAGATCCAATTTGAAGCCAGCGGCTTTTTCCATTTAAGCCCCACCTAAATTGGACACAAATTCTTAATATTACAATTTTGATCAGAGAAAAACAGCAAACTGTAGCTTTTTCTGATCTCTTAAACATCGTTTACGTGTGTTTTTCTGTGTCTGTAGTAATTTTTCAGAATTTTCATTATTCAAAACCTTTGTTTTTGACATTTTTGGCATCAACTTCTACAATTTTTTTCGAAATGACTTCAAGCTTGAAATATACATAGATGGGTCCATTATTTAAAAAATACACGAAAAAGTTTTTAGATTTATTAAAATTTGTGCTTAGCAATGTTGAAATTCAAAACCTACTTTATTTGGTTTCTAAAATGAAAATTTGCGATATTTTTTCCTGCTCATGTGATCAGGATGAAATTTTCAGAGCATATGTAACTGGGGGAGATACATATTTTTTATTTAGATAATTTCTTTGTACGTGCAGTAGTTTGGGATTTGTCCTTAGAACAAATTTAAAAAAATTTTCTTTGGATATTTTTAAAAAAATTTATCTTGAGTATACAAAAATTTTATCTAAGTAAAAAAAGATGTGTCTCTCCCGACTATACAATCCATGAAAATTTGATGTTGACCGGACAATTAGGAAAAAATATATATCAATATATCACTTTTCCCCCTCAAATTTTTTTTTTTTTTAAAAGTTAAATATTAATATATATTTTTATTTTTTTACTTGCCCGATCAACACTCAAATTTTCAGGTTTGTCATAGCCATCAATAATCATAATATGAATTATAATTTTAATTACAGATTTTAATATATCTCAAGTATCTCAAGCCAGATCTTTGGAGACCACAGTATCTCTACTCCCAGACAAGTCAACCAACAAGGGTAGGATTAATTTGTCGTTTATTATATTTTTTTTTTTAATAATTGCTTACATACTGTAGTTACATTTTACAGTTGAATGACTACAACGTTATCTCAGTTTATGGGTTTAAAAAAATATTGCAAAAAAAAACTAACTTTTTAGTTGGTAGAATCTTGTATTTTTTCTTTTTTATTTTTTTTATTTTGTGACAATTCATTATTGTCCTGAAGGCTCAGAGTCAACCTAGATGATCTTGTATGGAATAAACTAAGAAGCAACCGGGGAGCTGAAAGGTGCCGAAAATCATCAAAGTATACAGGGAATTCCGAAATGAATTTTAATTTGGATGCTTATTACTTGTTTTATAATAATAAAAAATAAGCATTGAACTATTTTAATGGAGTAAATGTTTTTATATTTTTAATTTCATTTTCTTGATAAAAGAATCAGATCTTCCTTATCTTGGAAATACAGAACTGCTAAAATCATTATAATTATCGAAACACAAGTATGTAACTATATATGCCATCTTGATATTATATATATATATTTATTTATTTATTTATTTTTTACATGAAATTACTTTGCGGCTTAAAATGACAAAGGTATTAGTCCCTCTGATCAAGTAAAGTCCCCTCCTTTCGGGCTATGATACAGACATTTATGTGAAAAAAGAAAAATTTGAAAATCAAAACGGTTTTGAAATGTGAGAAATATTTGTCAATCTTAGAAAATATTCAAGCACATTGTTTTTGTGTCAGGGTTTCAGGGCTATAAGTAGAAAATCTTACTGGTAGAGTAAGGAAATAAGGCCAAAATTTAAAGGAAAAAAATTTAAAAGATTACAAGGAAAGTCAAAGGACAATAGATATTAATGGGGTATAGATAGTAGTAGTAGAGATATAGACGTGGATGTAGGAGATGCAGGGCAGATTGATGATGTGCTTTAGGTATGACTTGTTTATCTACATGGTACGGCAGGCTTCGGTAGAGCGTGCTCGGATGTGTGGAGTCACACTGGGGCGCTCGGATCGGGAAGAGTAGAGTGCCGCTGGTTAGTATGTAGCGCACTGATGTAAGCTCGACGGGCGGCGTGTGTGGGTAGGTATCGGTGGGGCTGTGCTAGTTGTGGATCGTTGCGAGTGTAGCGTCTGTGATGGCCGAGGTGATGTGCATGTGCGAGATTATAGAGATTGTGAGGCGAGTGTCTGTTGATGAGAGAGGAGAGTAGCTGATGGTGTGAATCGGTGACATGGTTATCGGTGTATCGATGGATGCTGCATGATCCGTGATGCTAGGGAGAGCGTGCAGCGGCACGTAGGAGCGGTGTTATGTTGTTATGTGATCTTGGGTGAGCTGATAGGGGCGAGATAGAGTCGAGGGTTGCTGAGGGGCGCGAGCGATATTGTATATCGGCGTGTGTAAGTATGTGATTGAGTGTGATGCGTAGAGTGGATGTGTAATTGATGATGTTATAGTGTTAGTAGGAGTTGCGAATAGTGTGTTGCGCGTGAATGCTGTGAGAGTGTCGGGCGTGTTGAGTGAGAATAGGTGAGTTAGCGAGTTAGTCGGTTACGGGGAGTGAGGGCGCAAGGTCGGCGGTCGAGTGTTGAGGAATATATATAGGAATATATAAGGATAACACAGAGGTCTAGAGTTTTTATATCAAAAACTATAATTATATCAATCAATGACCCGCTGTAAATAAGAAATTCGAAATTAATTTATTTGACTGAGATTATTCCTTAAAATTTTATATAAAATTGCTTAATGATAATTTTTTAAATTTTAAGATTTTAATCCTTTAACGAAACCTCTGACTTTAACATTAATAAATGACTGAAATAGGAAGGAACTACTCATATGCGCGGGTAGAAAATACGTTGATACGCCGGTCCGAATGGATTTAATTTTGCTCAAACTACTGATCAGTTTAAATATACTTGTACTCGAAATCCATGCTAAATGAATAATTGTTTTGTGTCCAAAATCTGCATTGTTGTAAAATTTCAAATTAATATGCTTAAATAGGTTACCCATGAAGATATTTTGATTGTTGTTTTCCTATTAATATTTACAATAATTTTTTAATTAATTAAGTAAAAAAGAAAAGTATAAGTAAAATTTTATATATAATCAATAATAATCTTTGTTTTTCAACTTTTTTATAAAAGTTTAATTTTCATGACTGCGAAAATTTTAAGTAACAAACAACTGGCGTTATTGTTGCAGTTGAGGGTGGCAAATGTCTCCAATGGTTGTGATGACCGAGGATGATTATATAAGTTATCATATATATGTATATATATACTATAGTAATTATACTAATATATATAGTTATAAATATATATATATAATAATATATATAAATAATATATTATAATATAATATATATATTATATATATTATAGTATATATATTAAATTTGGTATAATCATATATATATATATTATATACTAGTTATATATATATATATATATATATATATAATAGTAGTATAGTATATTTTTTTATTTAATATATAGTAGCAGTATAGTATATTAATATATATATTAAAGTATATATATTATATTACTATATATATATATATATATAGTATATATTAATATTATAGTATATATATTTGTATACATATATATATATTATTATATATAGTATATAATATCTATATATATATATATTAGATTTATATATTTAGTATCATGATATTAGTATACTAATATTATATTTTACGGTTGGGTTAATAAGTCGTGTAGGTTGGAGTCGTAGTTGTTGTAATATTGTAGATGATCGTCCCGTCTGAGGTGATATTGTCGTGCCTGTGTGATATTGTGGTACGGGTCTCTGTAGGAGTTGTTGCGATGGCGGTTAGAGGGAGAGTGGGTGTGGGCGAGGTCTGGTGGATTCTGTAGGGTGTCGGTGAGCGGCAGTCCTGGCTGTCGGGTGGGAGCTAGACGGATGAGGACTATTATGGATGTATTTAGATCGATACATCATTATGTGAGTATCGTAGTAGCGTAGTGGTGGGAGGCGATTGGGCTATGATGCGGATCGGCTGCGTGTTAGTTACGTATCGATTTGATAGCTGTAGGTCGTTGTAGTTTAAAGTGAGTGTAGTAGGGTGAGGTTCGTCTTGAGTTGTTTCTGCTTGTGGTGTTGTGTATCGTTGAGACGTTAGTGAGAGTAAGTATTATCTGAATGATTGTAGTCGAAGTGCTGAGTCTTGTGTGGTAGAGGGGTGACTAATAAGACAGAATGTTATATGTTCTTATGGAAGTTATTCATCAATAGTATGGGTTTAATTTAGCGTTGGTATAGTCAGTGTGTCGCCAGAAATAAAATGATTATGTATTGATTGATGTAAAAAATTATATCAATTGATGTTTCAATCACAGTGATGTAGAATTTTCACTCCTGAGAGAAACGAACCGGGGTTGGATGGAGCGAAATTCTTTCATGTCAACTCGATATAATCTTTTTTGTCTGGAATTAAAGTAAATATATAAATAATATAGGTTACAACACTCGTATTATTTTAAAAAAAAAAAAAAAAAACAAAAAAAAAAAGCCTCTCTTTAATTAAGTTACATTCCTTTATGAGATTATTCGGGATTGAACCTCAATTCTAAGAATATTCTCCACATTTTCCCTATTCTTTGTGTCCAACGATACCCCAGTACTGTTCTTAATATGCTTAGAACTTTTGGTATTAATTCATTCGTCTTCTTCCAGCTCCGTGTAGATTACATGTAGCGGGAGTCTCGTCAGATCGTTCTCCAGGCTTTGCTTGTATTTATTCCTGTGGGCTCACAAGACATGACTGGAACTATTTCTATGTTGTCAATGTTCCATATTCTAATATGTGCAGATTTTTTTAAGTCCTGATACTTTAGCTGTCTTTCTCTTTCATTAGGCTTGAGACGTCTCCTATGCCCACGGGACACCGACCTCGTTTTCTAGCGATTTGAGTGTCAGTTTTGTTGGTGGATAATTTAGATATCTGGCTTAGTTATGAGTGAACTTGTGCGGTGCGTGTTTGGATGATTTGTAGTCAATAAAGGTATTGAAGCAGACTCTGCTATTTTCTTTATGTTATTTTGTTTTACGTTTCCAGTGGTTAACTGTATTTACTCTACGATGTCAAATTTTCGGTACATTAAGCCTAAAATGGATCAATGTCATATGCGTAGTTTGTGTCGCTTTAAAGTGTATGTAGCACCTCAGCAGCAAAAGCCTCACATCCTAAGAATAAAAGTATGTGACATAACTGAGCCGACCATTCATTGCACATGGTTCTTGCACTCTGTCAGGTTATGTTTGCCTTTCCCCTATTGGGTTTGGGGGGCCTTATTTAAGATTGGAAAAAAAACCCCCGGTGTCCTGAGGGCTTGATGCTTGGGCCATTGTCGGCTAGAGTTTAGATTGCTGTATAGTAATGCGAGTGGGGAGGTGAAATGGTTGAGGTCGCTTACCAGGTCGTGTATGCTCGACATCTACGATGCTGATCGTTTGTCGGTGGTTCAGTAATGAGTCATTGATGTAGAGAGTGTGTATGTTATCTGGACGGAGAGCTGCAGGTGTCGAGGAGTGGCGGATATACGAGAGCGGCGACGGGAGTTGCGACAGGTAGGTCGTCGTGTCGCGCAGTTGAGTTGTGGGTTTCGGGCATGTGAGGCGTGTGAGGTGGTCGGTATGAGGGTTGGAAATCGCGGTGATGGTGAACTGAGTGTAGCTGAGTGAGTGTAATCTATCTTGTCGCGATGGGAGTAAGGGTGCGTAGCTTAGTCTTAGTGAGTCTCGATTGTCAGCTCTGTAGCGATGTAATGTTAGTTTAGTGAGAAGGTGGTATGGTAGGTTGTCGGCATTATGTGAGCAATAAGCTCGACTGATGGTTGTAGGATGCGTGCTGGATTGCTCATACAATGTAGTTTAGACGTAGATCTTGTCGTAGTGTAAGCGGCTGCATGTGGTCTATTGTCGTTTATGGAGTCAGTTTAGGCGCTTTTAGTCTTGATGAGGAGTGTGTGACTGTTCTAAGTGGCAGGTGTCTGTCTTCGAGCGTTCAGCTTGTGCACTGGCTATTGGGGATCATTCACTATGAGCAGTCAGGATCGAGCTCAGCGTGTATCATGATGTTATGAGTGTGCCTGTAGTGGATAGTTATGTGTGCCGTGGCAACTGTACGGGCTTCGGGTGGGCGGCGAAGAGCGAACTTGGGAGTACTAGTACTTAGGCTCGGGTTCGCGTCGTGTGGCTTCAGGAAGACGGGTGTTGAGTGGTGTCTACTGTGGAGAGAGCTTATCAGTAGCGGGTAGCTACAGAGCTGGTGCGACGATGGACGTCGAGAAGTGTCTCGTTACGCCAGACAGATATACTTCGATGTTAGAGTTGTGCTGCTGGCTGAGTGAGAGTGGAGACTCAGCGAGTG
The DNA here is from genome assembly GCA_015478945.1 of Trachelipus rathkii. Lineage (NCBI taxonomy): Eukaryota > Metazoa > Arthropoda > Malacostraca > Isopoda > Trachelipodidae > Trachelipus > Trachelipus rathkii. Next base: position 9,435 of record JABUQX010117125.1, read on the forward strand.
TATCGCCCTGGCTGATTGGATATTCTCGGCTTGAGATATGGTGTAGAGGTGTGTATTTTTTTCTGGGTCGGGCTGTCAATCTTTTCTTGCTGTGGGTGAGCGACAGTGCGCTTGTAGCACGGCAGTAGTCTAAGTGATCTGGTTAGGGATGATAAGATGGCTGGTAGGTGTCGCAGCTATATATAGGTGTGCATGCCGTCGAGTAGTATGAGGGCGTCGGCGTAGCGCTCACGGATTGCGTGGCATGAATGCGAAGCGGGGCGATCTCGGGGCGGCAGTGGTCAGTCTTTGTGCTAGTCCGTAGTGAGAATGACGATAGCTGGGTGGTGTGAGTGGAGCGTGTGGTACTCGTGCGTAGAGTGCTCGCGTAAGTTGCTGAGTAGTCGGTGTACTACGCAGTGATGAGTGAGTGCGTGAGTGATTCTCGTGGTCGTGTATAGCATGTGTTCGTGTGCGATTCTTTATGAGGAGGGCATGTCGCTCGTGTGCATGAGGTGAGTGGTGCGCGTAGTACAGATGCCTGCTCGAGCTGTTGTGTGGCGTGTTGATGTATGTGGTAATTTCCGCGGGCCGGTCAGTGAGTTATGATGCTTATATTGAGACGTATGGTGATCTATGATTGGTTTTGTAGTCTACGTAGTCAGGTGCTGTGCATATCTTGGTAGTGCGCGAGGTGTAGTTCTGAGTACCTCGACGACGTAGTCTAGTCTGTGAGTGACGTGTATATAGCGGTGAATGTATGCTCTGGATCGATGCTGTGTGTGAGGTGTGAAGTCTCAAATGATATGCGCTTTGAGTTATGTGATGGTGTACATGTGCTTGGAGGCTCGCGGGATACGGAAACAGCTCTATGATCTCTTCTTCGTTGAGGGGCGGAGCGTTAGGCGGAACTGTACTCTGGAGTGTGAGTGGTGACAATTGCTTAGAGGCTTGTGTTGATTGTCGCTTGTGTATCGTTCAGATGACCGGGATGTTGGTGGGATTAATGATATTCAATCGTTTAATCCGCTGTCGCGTCCTAGGCGTATTTCTTCTTTAGTTTGTGGTGGACTCGGTCCGTCGATTAGAAATTGTGATTGTCTATTTTTTCTTGCTCGGTGAATCTTCTAGTTATGGGCGTGAATACATATACGGTACGTCGCTGGCCGCGGGGCAGAGAGTTGATAGGGCTAGTGTCGTGGATTCAGTGACGGCAGGTGATGATGGGAGAGTCCTGTAATTATACTGGCCTAATTTTCTATATTCTCACTTGTCTGTTGCTTCTGGCCTTGTCTTGGGAGTAGGCAACATCGCCACATTTATTAGCCAGAAGGTCCATGAGATATAGTCAGATGATGTGAGAGAAACTTTTTTAACAGGTTTTTATTTGTTGTAAGGTGGGTTATTTGCTCCTATTTGACGGGGAAGGTAGGTTTGCAAATCATGCATGGATAAAATGAAGGTTGAGGCAGAATGTAATTTGAGGTTGCTTGCTCGGATTTCGTCAGGAATTATATGAGCGAATATCCCTTCCCATAGAAACCATTAATGGTAAAGGTGCTCAGATAGATTTTGGATTGGAAGGCCACAATGGAGTATGGAGGGAGGAGAGTGGAATGTCTCCTGGAATATTCTGCGCTTGAATTTTCACATTCTTCATATTAAGCCGGGAGAACATTTTTGCCGTTTTTTGCAGTATGGATGATTTTATAGTTAGACTTTCCATATCTTCATTGCATTTTCTATGAACCTTATATAAATTGTACAGGGCTAATTTATATATATTTCTAAAACTTCTCTAGAGTGGACCAATTTTGAAGAGAACAGCTATCAGAGTAGGCATGTTTTCTATCTGCTGAAGGTTCTACGTAGTCGCGCGGATAGAGCCACGGCGTGTGTGCTTCTGGTGCGATGTTTGATAGGTACGTCGATGCTATGCGTACTGCGAGTTTATTCTGTATGCCATTAGTTGATGATAAATGAGTGGAGGTTTGGAACTGTGTTCCGGCCTTCACTCGGGTAGTGATGTGTGTTCAATGATGAGGACTTCTGTGGATGCGCGCGCTAAGTCTGATGTGGGCTTAGTTTGCTTGCACTGTATCACGTCGTATAGAGTATGTATGGGTATCTGGTATAGTGCGGGCGCAGCCTCGTGGGGAATGGTGGGAGGCATAAGTGGAGTGAGTAGTGTTGTCTGGGGTTGCAGAGATAGTCCTTTATGAATTGGAATGCGGTAGCTTGGTATTTTGCGCAGATATACTAGGTGTTTCAGGATGATTCAGGGAGGTGGCTTACGGTCTGCGAGATGTACATTCGATCTATGATTATAGAGCGTCTAAATGTGTTTAGTTAGAGTCGAGCAGAGATCATCTACGCTGCAGCGCGTCTGTGAGTAACTTCTGTCGAGTCTGGTAAGAGTTTTCGTGGTAGGACAGGTTAGTGTTTAGGGATGTAGCAAGATCATGTATAGCGCTCTTACGAGCCGTATGTGATGCCACTGAGGATTTCTTCTCTTCCATTTATAATTCTATTATAAGATGATGTAAGCGGTTCCAATAATGTTCTTATTTTCTTAAGAAATACATTTTGAACTCTATCTGGTCCAGTTGTTTTCCAGTTGCTACTCTTTTTAATTACATCTTCAATCTCTTTTTTTTTTGTAATTGTTACATGCTCCATTTGTTCAATATTAATTATTTCTTGGCTATTCTTTATTTGTTTTAGCCATTCTGCTTGATTGTTAAACGTTCTTTCATCTTCATAAATTCCTTTCCAGAGTCTTTCCACTTCTTCTTTGGGAGGAGGGTTTGACACTGATCCTCTTTAGACAACTAATTTTGTTTTTTCTCTTTTTCTCTCTTCTCATACCTTATAATCTTATTAGCCTTTGCTATTATTAACAGAACAGCTTTCTACTTGCAATGGCCTGAGTTATTTGGTTATTTTGCACTGTTTTTTATTTTCTTAATATATTTTTAACTCTTCCTATAGTTTGTTCTGATGTTATCACACCACGTTGGTAAGTATCTATTATCGATACCTCTTGTCTTAGTTTACTTACTTCCTGCTGTAGTCTATATTTCCATGGTGGTATTTTTTCTTTGTTCTTCCTTTTTTTCTCCTGCGTTCTTGATTTTGAATACTTTAGCTTTCATACAGTCCGCAACTGCCCTGGCAACTGCCCTGGCAACTGCATAATATAGTCTATTAATCTCAGTCAAACTACAATTGGCTGAGATAATCTTGGTAGCACTTTATCTGATATCTTAGTATATTTCTCTATTTGGAACCAATTTCCGATTTTTTTATTTTGCATCTGCCCTGTATTCCCTTTATGAGGTCTAAATCTCTGTATTTTGCTATTTTTATCCTGAGCCATATTCTTCATTTCCTGTTTGGACATTCCATATTTCATTCATCAGTTCTCTTTCTCTGTCTGGTTCCAGTTCTTCTGTTGTATTATCTTTTATATTTTCCATCTCTTCTACATCCAAATTTTCGACTCTGGCATTTCTCTTCCTTCTCATTTTCCTCTTTTACCTCCAAAATGTTCACTACCAATTATTTACTCTTCTATTATTGTTGTTCTTGGTCCTTGTTTAGATTTTCTTTTTGACCATACAGGTCCTTTATATCAATCAATTATTTCCATTTTCTTTCTCTTCTAATCATTTGTGTTACAGTCTCTTGTTTTTTATTATTGTGTCTCTCTTGTTGTCTTTGTTTGTTGTTGTTTTTTTTCTTTTAACGCTGCGCACTCTTTGGTTCGTTTTTCATTTATATTTTGCCTACTAATTTCTAAAAGCTCATTTCCATTTTAATTGCTCACTATGTTTGTGCTTTAATTAATAAAGGGGAAGAATCCAATATTTTGGCGGGTGTTAGGCCAATTTCCCCCCCTAAGAATGACATAAATTTTGGAAATTTTAGCAGCCGATTTGAGCGCTATAAACACAAGGCTGTAGCTTTTTGTTACCCTCTATACACGTTGGTTTTCTGGTGTCTTAGTGTGTACTGTACGTCATTTTCCAGAACTTTTTCAATTTTTTTAAATCCATGTTTTTGACGAATTTGTCGTATCAAGTTCCAGAATTTTTTCGAAATGAAATCTCAAACTTGAAATATGCATAGATGGGTCGATTACCTTGGATTCACATTGGCAGTCTTTCAGGATGCCGGGCTCTGTTTGATCTTTGTGCTCAGCGACCTGAGCCCATCCCATTTTTTGTTATTGCCAGCTTGAAGAAGTTGCGTCAATTTTTTTCTTTGTTTTAGGTGAAGGAAAATTTATTTTTTCAGGGCATATGAAGTCGGAAGAGATGCACATTTTTTTACTAAGATAATTTCTTTTGTATATAGATTAGTTTTGGATTTATTCTGGGGAACAAATTTCTAAAAAAATAATTTTTGGAATTTTTAAAAAAAAAAATTCTTTTGAGTATACAAAAACTTTATTCTACTATAAAGATGCATCTTGCCAGACTATATAAGCCATGAAAATTTGATGTTGATCAGTTAGAAGTATATAAAAACAAATATTAATATTTCACTTTTTCATAACATTGAATATAAAATAGAGTGGAAAAAATTTATTATTATTCTTTTTCTACTCATCCGATCAGACATCAAATTTTCAGGGCTTCTAAAGTTGGCGGGCGAGATGCATCTTTTTAGTTTTTAGATAAATTTTTGGCATATTCAACAAGAAAATTTTAAAATTATCAAAAAAAAATTTCTTTGAAATTTTTGTTCCAAGAATGAATCCAAACTAATACTATGCAAAGAAATTATCTACTTAAAAAATGGTGGATCTCTTCCGACTACATATGCCTAAAAATTGCATCCTCTTCGCAAGAACCGGACGAAGCTTATCAGTCAATTTTTCATTTTAGAAATCAAAAAAAAGTGGGTTTTGAAATTGGACAACGCTGCACACCCTCAAACTAAAAATATCTGAAAAGCAAATGTGATAATTGTAGGAAATGAATGTTCTATGCATATTTCAATAAGTTTGAAGTCATTCGAAAAAAAAAATTCTGGAGTTGAAAGAAACATGTCAAAAACATGGGTTTTTGAAAATGAAAATTCTGAAAGAATGACTACAGAACAGAAAAACACTACCCGAAAACAAACGTTTTAGAGGGGAAAAGCTACAGTTGGGTTTTTATAGAGTCAAAATCGGCTCATAATTCCGGATATTTTTATTGTCCATTTTTACCGGGGGGAGAAAATTGGGCGCAGCACGAGGAAACTTTCTGAAACCTTGCATTTTTATTTTCTTAAGGTCTTTGATAGTTTTCCTGTTGTGTAGATTTCATTTTTCTTTTCCCTGTTTCTTTTCGTCCTTTAACAAAATTAAGAAAACACTGTTTTTGCCTAATCATAGCTTTCCTGTCCACGTTTTTAGATTTTCCTACAAATCTATACTCCAGAAAATAATTTGCACTAAATTCCTTTTTTTTTTTCAATTACATATTTCCACAGTTCACTCTTATTTGTTTTGGTTGGTATAAATTCTCCGATATAATAGTTTTCCATCAAGTACAGATTTCGGGATAGTGTCCATTCATCCTTCTTCCCACTGGTGGTCCTTCATCATTTTGATTCAGAAGGTTTCCTTGTATGTACTCTTCAACCTCCTCCTCTATCTACTTTATTTGTTCTTTTGTTATGTTGGTTTTTCCTATCCTGACGTTTGTAGCAATGCTGCTGAATCTCATATCTGGTGTATTTTCTATCTTCTCCCCATCTATCTTTTTTCTTTTTAACATCATTTGTTTCGCTCTTTCACTCGTTCCTTTCTAGGAATATTTCATGTCTAAGTAAGTGAGACACCAAAAAATTTCTTTATTCTCCCCCTCCGACCACATACTCCTAATTGCACCCCTACAATTGTAAGAGGCTTTCTTTTTTTTCTTGTTGTTGGTTATCTAGGTTGAGAGGATCCAAAGGTTTCTCTGACAGTCCAGTAGGGGAGGTTGAAGTTCCGGTGGACTCTCGAACTTCAGGGTTGCTTTAAACCATTGCTGTCATTGGAGAGATTGTTTGCATTGTGCTCCAAGAGAGCTCCGTCCCCCTTATCCTCTTCCCGTAATGAAGTAGGGTGCGCTGACAGCGGCTTCCAATTCCTTTGGCAATGGTTTTTCTTTTTTGTTTCTTTCTCATGTTCTTGCTTAGCCTTTCTGCAGGTTGTTCGCTCCACGACAAGTTGGCCCCCATACCGTCTTCCCAATCTTTTAGGATTGGAAATACCACATCGAAGCCGGCCCATCGCGGAGATCTCCCCCCCAGTGAAAAGGTCTCATTAATTACTTTCGATGCACAAGCAGTTCCAAGTCAACATTACAACTAATCATAGCTTTCACTCAGGCGACAGTTTTAAATAACTTTATATTTCGATGCACAAGGCATGTGTCTTTAAAGTTTCCGATTTATCGATTACATTCATAGATGCTTACTCACAGCATTAAGTAAACTTTCAGTATTTCGGAAGTGCACATGCATGTGTCTTTGTTAAGCTTTCTTATCCGAGAAATTACATTCATAGACTGGCCAGAGAGAACTCGGGAACATTAAATAACTTTTAGATATTTCGATGCACAAGGCATGTAGTGTTTTTAAGCTTGACTTTGAGACCGGAAGATACATTCTAGCTGACAGAGAATGAGCAGCAATCGTATGAACAATGTATGATTGATATGAGAGACTGGTGGAGAAATTAGGACAAATGACTCTTGAGCCTTGGATTTTGTAAAATGAGATTCATGAAAATTGCAATGTGCACGATTTAAAACTTGAAGTTGATTTGAGATAGTAGTATCTTTAAAGGCTTTCAACTCACTCTTTGCTTTTAAAAACTAAAATTTACAAAATCATGCAAGCTGAGGTTGGTGTTAGAATGACTCTTTTTAAGTGAGTGATTGGTGAGTGAAGAAACTGACGGAAGCACGGTTTGGATTGATTGCCCCGTTATTTGATATGCACGCTAGGAGAACGGGTTCTGGAGGGGTTGTTGAGAGTTTGCTTCTTGAGACTCTTTTTAATATGTGATGATAGAAGAGGCGATTAGAGCTATACGTTTAGAGATTTGGCTATCTTGAAACTCTTTTAGAATGGGTGAGAATTTGTGAGAGGTGGAAGCGTTACTGCGGTTGAGGTTTTGCTTCGGTTGAACTACCTTTTCAATAATGGGAACCACTTTTCTTCTTGTACTTCGTTCTTCATTAACAGATCGCCAAGAGAGTCTTGCACAAAATCAATAGAGAGAAATATTACAAACAGAGAAAAAATGAAAAAATGAGAATAAGTGATGATAAGTAGGGGTATCCCTTTGGAGACTACGTGCCAGGTGAATGTTCCCGTCGATTGTTGAGTTAGTGGTGGTGAAGAAACTGCGGAAGCAGGTGGATTGATTGCCGTATGATTGCAACAAAAGAATGAGACGTATGATAGGGAAGGCGGAGAGAGTTCGGAGGGTTGTTGCGCATCACTCTTTACCGCTGTAGTAGGCCGGGTTGGAGCAGTAAATTCAATGCTCGGTGTAATCCATGAGATGCTAGGAAACAGAAGTAACAGTTGTTTCATGTGATAAGGTGTGGAATTTGAATATGACTTGATGCAAGTTGATTTTTATTCAAACCTGCAAGCGGAAAAAATTTTTTGCAGTTTGTCGAGCAATACTTCGAAATACCCGAAATTTACGATGTGATATACACAAATAAATAAAAAAATTACAAATTTATTTATAAGATCAAGAATGGAGGCGAGATGTGATTGATTGGATTTGGAAGTTCGGTGGATAACAAGAGAGTTTAAGGTGGGATAAATCCCAGAGATTAGAGGAGAACAGTAATGAGTACCGTTATAAAGGTAAGAGAGGAGAGATAAGGAACGTAGGAATTATAGGGAATTAGATTATTGAGTGTTGTTGAGGAATAAAAAAATGGGTATACAAATAGAAGGTATCGAAAGAGTTAAGCATAGAAATCATACAGATTGATTGTCAGAGAACAAGGTGTATTTAGAAGTTGTATGAAAGAGTATGGGCGTGGACCAAATTTTAGGCGGAATTAAATAATTGAGAAAAATGTCAGAGAGAAAAGAAAAGAAAATAGAATTATATACTAGTTTTATAATGTGCAAAAGTGAGAGGGATGTGTGACAAAGTTAAATAGGGAAGCTCTTGTGGCGGTGTTAGTGAATTTTTTTTTTTTTTTTGCTTGTGCAGAGGTTTCTCTCTCAGAGGAAGCGGCCCAAGTGTTAGTGATATATGTGTGGTGGTAAGCTTCTGAATTGAATAAAAAGCATGTATAGCATAAATGAAGCGTGTTTAAGAATAATAGAGTCGAAAGTGATTGAATTAATGATTAAGTTAGTTGAATGAGCAGGATGTAGTATTAGTCTCCGTTAAGAATATTCGAATATGAGTGATAATGGATGGGGTTATGAATAATTAGAGGTGGAGTGGCAAGGAAAGGTGTTAGAATAATGAAGAATGGAAGAGGATGATTGAAGGGTGCCCTACTTATTTTATGAGGAGGATGATTTTGCTTTGTGTGGCGAATCTGAAGAGTTATATGCGTGGATTGATAAGTGCCTTTAGCAGGAGAATATAAAGGAGAGTTTGAAGAAGATTAAAATCTAGATTGAAAGAAGTAATGCATATGGGTAGAGTGATAAGAGTCGAGAGACCGTGGTTTGTCAAGTTAGATGGTGAGCGAATGCGTAAAAAAAAGTATTCAGAGTTTAACTCGTGATGGTACTATGTTGTACTATTGCAACCGGACCGTGTGAATGCGAGAGAGTGTAATATGAAGATTGCGAATGGTTAGGAAAGTAGCTGATGCAATTAAATTCCTTGGTGGATGTAAAAAATGACTGAAGCCTTGAAAAGCAAGTAGGGTTTTGCACGAGATGGTAATGTGGTGTGATCTGTGTTAATGAGGTATAGTAGTTGAAAACTAAGTTATTGAAATAAGAGGAATAATCTAAGGTACAATGTGTTCCAGAATGCGAACAATTTGAGGGAGCGTGTTGGGGGAGAAGAATGTGTTGGGTAATGAAACGCGTAAATGAGAAGAATGAAACGAGGAGTACAATGAGACTGGGTTTGGGACAATTTAAGAGAGAGTAGATGGGCAGTCAGTTGGTTAGTTGATTATAGTGAATGTGAGAGAAGAGAGGAGATTGCTGGAATTTAACTAGCTGAGGTGACAAGAAAAAAGATGGGTTGAGTCAGTAAGGGAATGAATGGAGGACAGAAATTTGAGGCGAAGAAAGAATAACGCTGAAACAAGGCATAGTGACAAGAAACCGAAATGACTTGGGGGAGAGTTTCGGTGCGTCGCTACCAGCGCACCAGACAAGTATGTGCAGATGAGTGTACACATTAGCGAAGTGCGATAATCTTTCTATCTCCTTGTGTTTTACATGCTTGTCTATATCTTTCAAAATCCTTCACCTCCATCAGTATTTCTAATCTCTTTTTTTTCTTATTACTTAAACTCTCGCCCACCTATCAGTCCTTTTAAGCCTTTAAAAGTACTTCGTACGTATTTTTCCTCTTGAAAAAAAAGGATGTCCTCCCTTTTTTCCCCTTCACAGCCCTTTGGGCTATCCGGTACCTCTCTCTTCCCACAAAGGTTTTCAGCCCACTCACACTTCTTCCCCGTGATAAGGGTAGACAAGCTTAAAACTGGACTTTTTGTTCGCCTATGACTGGGCCCGTCAATTGTAGTGGACCCACCTTGGTAACCGCCGGAGAAGGCATCTCCTGTACTTGTTGTATAATGCATCGGGCTGCTAGCGTGAAGTTATGTAGTTCAGTCGAGGGGTAACATGGGGATATAAAAGACGAAAGTTCCGGGGGCTCTTCCGAGCCGCACATCACAGGCCTACCCTTATCGAAGTGGGGTCCGGGAAGCTGTGCGAGTCTCTTGGCTTGTGACCATGTGGTAGGGGAGGAAAGACTACACTTCCGATGATATGAGAAAATAAGCTTTTAACCATGCAATCCGTTATTTAGTGTATTAGTATTTAAATTGTTTGTATTAGTGTGTAATAATTTGCTCATATATGGAGGAACTAGTCTGGAGTTTGATAGACTTTTTTTCGTATGGAAGAGAAGACAGGCTATTGAAATGGAACAATACCATGAGGATAAACCAGAGGCATTCACAATGTACCAACAGTTTGCAAACCCACCCCGGGTTACTCCTACCCAGAAGAGGTGTTTCCATTTTATCCTGTCTAACTACGAGCCTGAGCAAACCCTCTGCGTAACGCGTGCGAACGATTCATCGAGGGCATGGTTACGCGCCCGAGCACCCCAGGGTGCGCGCAATGGTGATGGAGCCCCGAAAGAAGGTGGCCCCGCGTCCTAGTCGTTCTCATTTATGTACTCCATTATGCTGCTTTCCTCTTTCCGGAAATGCCAGCTGATACATCATTCCCAATACCTTACTTATTGCATCCACTACCTCCAAGCTTTGAAATGAGAAAACGAACCTTTATATCTTAGGAGAGAGATGCCCTCGAAAAAGCTTTAGCGAATTGAAGCCCCCCCCCCCGACTCGCGTTAATGAGATATAAGGGCCTTCTCGGTTATCAAAGCTACTAAGACCCAGAAATGCGAAAGTTTCATCTTGTCGATTCTGTAGAGACATCTCTCAGAAACAATCCTCTTTGATTTGACCACTCTGATTTGGAAATAAACACATCACAAAGGCCACGTATTTATATCGTTAGAAGATTCGTCACAGTCAAAGCATCTGTAGATACTTCAGTATGAAGTCTGTGCTGAGAAAAGATTTCGGTTACAATTTCAGTTTCGCCCTCGTCGGAACTCGCCTGATACCCCAAATCCGTGTTTATGTTTACTGTTGACCTTTAGTACCCCTTATTCACTTTCAAGTGTATGAAAATAGGATATAACAAGGACTGACGAGGTGTTCGTACGCCGTTTTTTTTCGCAGGCCCAGAGCGGTGCTTTAAATGCACAACGGTTTGGCCATCCCGAAATAGTACTGTAGGGATATGAAGAGTCAGCGGAGAAGAATTTCATTTCACATTCCCTGTTAAAACACACACTGCAAAAAACTGCGGAGAGCACCACAGTTAATCTTCCGATTAAAAAGGGCGGGACTGGTCTTACCCGAGTGTTGAGCAAGGAGGTTTGAGTTAGTGTACATACAAGAAATGAAAGCGAGGCAGAAGATACAGTGACGCCAGACTCAAGGACAAATATCTACACAGACAAAGGCAATCTTTATTTGCCTACCAATTGTAGCAGCCCCCTGCCTTTCGGATGCTTAATCCACTGACACAATCATCGTATTCCAGGAGAATTTTCCCGTTACATTCGTGAGTAGCGAAACTCAAAGCAGTTACTGCAACCTGCCGCGCCTGTATTGCGCATTGCATATACTATCGACTTTTCAAATAGTACAAAAGCAGCAGCTCTTGATCCAATCTCCCGGTCAAAATGCATCAACAACTCGTTCATCGGAAATACTTGTTGTTCAAAACTAAAGACTATATTAGAAACTAAGTGGTTCATCCAATTTACAAGCGTGAGAGAAGCATTTCCACCCAAGACCACGGTCCCATACCCTCTCAACATGAGCTCGGCGCAAAACGTGCCGTATAGAGAGGGCGCATCTATGGTTCCCTAATCTGTCTGTCCACAGTTACAGCCAATTATCCTGGAAAAAAGATGTTCCTAAGAACACAAAGAAAAAGTGTGGATCGATCAAACTAAAGATTATTCGGCACTAAATACAAAACATCCAAAATTTCTAAAGCAAAACACACTGACCCCAGATGTAAAAAGGCAAGCTGGAGAAGACTTTATGAATAAGTCTATTACCTGAGACGAGAAAAGCAACGACTGTCAAGAGTAGTACCCACAAGAGATACACAAGCTAGTTGAACAACGAGTAGACCAACCAACTCGCCATGTAGCAGACTTGCAGCATTATGCCAGAGACCCGTCTAGGAAACCTTCTATAACGCTTTCGTTTCCGAATTTCCTACCTCGGCACTCGCACTGAAAGGATATATAATGATTGATCAGGGAAAGAATGAGAAATGCAGAGTTAAAATTCATTGACTTTTTCTATTGAGAGGTTATATAAGAACATGAAGCCTGGAATTATCTGCATGATGAACGATCCTTGCGAAGGGAGTAGCGAACCGAGAACAGTCGGAAGTTACTAGCAAACAGGAATCGACCGATTAATTTATACAACTCTAATTGATATAACCAAAAATTTTGTAAAACAATAATAATGATGACAATAATAATAATAAAATAATAATAATAATAATAATAAAATAATTAATAATAATAAATGAATAATAAAATAATAAAAGTAAGTCCAAAAAGGAACAATTTCCCTGTGTGTGTGGGGGGAGAAAGTATTTCCACAACGTAGGTTCTGCGTGTCGTAAGAGGCGGACTAAATAGGACAGTGGTAGATGGGTTGGGGTTGGGGTTCGGCTACCACTTATTTATGACCAAGAAAATGTTGGATGATGTTCTTGATTTCTGGGCATGTTTGCGAGACTCCAACCCCAGTTCTGTGGAACCAAGGGAGCAATTGATGACTCATAAAAAAATAATAATTATTTTTTTCAAACTAGTCAATCGACAAAACAAAATTACCTTTAATTCCTTCTCGACTGAACTTCTTGAGATTCACCAAAGGAAATTTGGTATTTCAACAAGTTTATTGAAAAAAGATCTTCGTCTTCAAATACGTGATTCAAAAATTTGAATCGGGAACATTTTCCCACTTACTGTCTTCAACAAGAAGAAACATTACTTCAGGCCTCTTTAAATTTCTAGTAAATGAATATAATAAATAATAATGAATAATAATAATAAATAGTAAACTAATAATAATATAATATAATAATTTATTAATAATAATAAATAATAATCTACCTCCTTTTCACCCAGATAGGAGGGGGTTGGATGTGAGGCACAACAACCGGAACAAGAAGTAGGGATTGAGACAGGTTCTGTAAGTCGAAATGGAAAGGCACTCCCCCCCTTACCCTTAAATGACAGCTCGTCGCCATTAAAAAAGAAAATCCACCCCGAAGGCTTCACAAGAGAGATCGACGGACCCTTGCAAATGTGTTAGTCTACGTCGAATGTGAGAGTTGACATTCGATTGGGCCATTCACAATCATACATCACAAAACCCAGTCATTCACCATTCCTCCTATTATGCACCTTTCATTTCGCCTCCTTGGCCAAACTCGCATTTATTACTGACTCGAAACCACTGTTTTCTTGCGTATCGTCCCCAGAATTACACAATTACTGATACATCTGGCTTAACCAAGCCCAACTGACCAGTCAATCTTTCAGTGAGATGAGACGCGAATGTACCATCCTAATGATACACTTTGAGACCTGTTATGTTCTACCCATTATTCGCACTTTCTATTCCCCACACAAGCGTCTACGAAG
>JABUQX010117126.1:0-27467 GCA_015478945.1 Trachelipus rathkii
CAATTTAGACCTAAGCTGTCTACCTAAAGGTATAGAGAATATAAAGTTATTAGTATATGTCGCGATATAAACCCTTTTCACGATTAATGTCTGAACGTTACTATCTATGAACCACACGAAAATTGAACATTCTTCTCTATATGACAACTATAATCCATGCTTTAGTTAGCCATAATTGAATTCCCTTTAGTTAAATCTTCTTTGCTAAATGTTCATATTCTTCTATGGGCCATAATAAATTTCAATTGTTCTACCTTTATCAATAATTCTAATTAAACCTCTAATCTCTTGAATGAAGAAACTGATTTTTGGTCCTGTATATTTAATTCTTCAATAAAAATCAGTATATTACAAAATCTTTTGATTTAACATCAACATGTTCACAAGGTTATATTATACTATAATCATTCTTTTGTACAGTAATATATACAATGTAAATTATAGGTATTCTTCATAAGTGTTAATGAGCTGGGTGAGCTTGGGTTACTTAAGGAATAGTTTTGAAATCGTAAGAGATACAGGGGTAATAGCGAATTGCAGAATTTAGAAGATTGGGTATGAAATGGAATGTTTCCATTTTGGAATATATTATTTCAATATAATTTTACTAAAATTTGCAAAGAACAAAAAAATAAATCATATCCAAATTTCAACTTATATAAAATTATATATAATAAATGTTCTATTATTATATTCTGTTACTTATATAATTTAATATGACTTACATATAGCATATATATAAATATATAGGAATATTTATTCCCTAATATAATACCTGTAAATTTATTTCTTACCTTTGAAATTTTTAACCAATTTTTACGGAGAACATCCTGCAACGCACGACCCTTTCCACACATTTGAGGAGCCGCGCCAACACTTACATCTTCATTACTTCACAAGTGGGCTCATCGATACTAGGCTCCATCGTTTATTTTCTCAGCCTAGCTATTTCACCCTATTCCTACTTACATAAATCTGTTGATTAATATAACTTAATAATCTGTACAATATTGATTTGTCTATATTATATTATTTAATTATATATATAACATATATCAATATATATAATATTTTGAATTTGCACTTAAATAATTATATTAACTAACAAATATATAAATAAACATCAAAAACATTATGAGCAGAATTAAGTATAACACTTAACCCTATATCAAGTCATCCATATATCATAATATACTCAGCTTTATGGGATGATTATAATCCACGGTTGATTAGAGAATTGATCTACATCCAAAAACTAACTTTCTAGCCCTGAGTACATTAGACTGTATAAAACATACGCTATGGAAAATGAAACAGGTAAAGGTAAAGGTAAAGGTTGTATTAATAATAATATATTATATGTATATATATAATAAAATTTACAGATACACTAATGTACAGCACATGTTAGAGCTTTGTTCGCCTCGGCTTTGCGCAACGATGACAGTAAAGTAGTTTATAAAAATGGCTTCCCTTCCCTTCCTTCAAAATAGATATATATATATAATAATATTAATATAATAATAATAATATTATATTATATATATATTAATATATATATATATATAGTATATTAATATAATAATATATATTTATTACATTATATTATATTATATTAATGTATATAATATATATATATCATACTTAATAATATATAATATATTATATATATATTAATATATATTATTTATAATATATATATATATATATATATTATTATAATATATATATATAGTCTATATTAATTTTTAGCTACTTATATATATAATTATTATAATATTGATAATATATATACTTAATATATATCGTATATTCGACGGAAAATGACTTGTAATAAATCAAAATCTAATAGTTATAAAAGTTTGAATTTAGAATGAAAGTTTGAAATGTCATAATAAATGTGGAAAATAGGTTATTTTTTTTTTTATTTTTTTTTTTTTGTTTATTTTATTACTTTTTTTAAATCTGCAAATTAAAAACAGAGAATTTAATTGCTATTTTTTTCTGTTTCAATCCTGACCTTAATTCTAGGATTTCTTTCAATACGTGATATGCTTTAGCGTTTTTTTTATCGGTTTCATAAATCAAGTTGAAAATAATGAGTAGACTTTTCAAGATAATATCATTTTTATATTACATTAGTTTTTAATTATTACTCAAAATTATTTATTATTATTATTTAATTATATTTATGTATATATATTATTAATAAATCTTATTTAATTAATTAATTCTATTATTATTTATTTATATATTTATTATTAAATATATATAGTTGTTGTCGACAATTAAACCATTATTGACCATTATTGTTGATCATTATTTATTAATTATTATTATTATTATTATTATTATTATTTCTATTATTATTATTATAAATGTATCATAATTTATCGTTCTTTTTTATTATTGTGATTAGAAAATTTTTATTTATATTATACTACTTATATTATATTTACATCTATTATATATTATTATTATTATTATTAAATTATTCATATTAAATTTTCTCTTTCTATTTAGTCCGGGGTCACCCTTCTCGTGTGCCCTAGTTGCGCCCACAAGACCTTATTCAATGTTAGTGGATACACAACTACCTTATTGTCAGTGCATTACCACCTGACTGTCCTTAGATTACATTATTTCATGTAAATTACTAATTAATAGAGGGTTCCCTCAGCATACTGTGGGAGACGGCCCCTCACAAATCTAAAACATCTAGAATAACAGGAAACCTCAATTTATTTCCATGACACCAATCTCTGACACAATAAGTTAATATAAGGTAAGAATACACCCCTATTTCTCGCCTTCAGTCCCTCCACTTTCCACCGTCGTCTGGACGGTTTTCTTCGTCACGTTATATGTCCTAATCATTTATTGCTACTACGTGATTTTGTATTATAGGGGTTTATTATATTATACACGTGGTTTGGAGGTTGTTTCGTTAACCACGGGTTTGGCAGTCTGGTATCACCTTTATTCTCAGCCTTACCGCCTCCGACCTCCTACTACTATATATACCTATACGTATATATATTAGGTATAGTATATATATATATTATATATATTATATATATACTCCCCCTGTATAGATATCACATTAACTCCACGACCTCCGCCTCTCACCGCCCTAGTCTATTGTCTACTTACCGCTCTCATGACCTTATACCGCCTTCACATGAGACTCCCGTACACCTATTTTAGCAACATTATATACCTATATATATGATATATTACTATAATTATAGCCTCCGACTACGCACTTATATACCCGATCTATATACCCTACCCCCTACTCATAGAAACTATTTCTAACTATGCCCATTTATATATATATACTATATATATAAATACTATTATACATCAATTATATAATATATACTTACCCTAGATTATCATAAATATTATATATACTAATTCATATATAACTATATAATATATATATATATCCTATATCATCTATATATAATAATTCTACTATATAATCTATATCTATATATATATATATATATATATATATATTACTTATCTTATATATATATATACCTATAGTTATTAAGGTATATATATGGATGGTTATTGTTGTTTCACATGGTTTATATTCAGTATGTGTGAAGACTCTTGGTTTGGGATAATAAGAGGTATATATATTATATAAGATCTGCAAGTCCAACGTGTTCCGCACTAGGCACCATCTAGGGGCGTGTTTCGTAGGTATGAGTAGTGACGAAAGACTTGCATCAAATGAGCAAATGAACGTAACAATTATATAGCGAAATGTATGGTGTGGGTTATCAATTAGCCGAATATGATAAAACGTTATCCGTATCATTGAAGGTATATGGTTTCAATCTCAAATAGTATGGAGAAGGATAGTGAATTAGTTACGTGGAGTTGGTTAAGCGGTGTAATATAGTGGTGAGTGTGTTGGGAAATTACTAGAGTATACGGCTTAGAGAACCGAGTAGGAAAATAATAGTGGATTTGAGAGTCCATTATAAGAATAGCCTGGAGTGATAGAGATATATGTGAGTTATTGGCGAGAGCGAGAATAAGAAGGTTGACATTAATAGTGGTGAAATGGGCCGGGGTTTGGTGAGGGGGTATTTTTATAGTGGCTCACAATCACTGGGCTCACAAGGGAGATTAACTCTACATCAATTGACGAGATTCCCATAGTGGGTGGTAATCGTTACGCTTGATCTACCGATGTGAAGCCTCTTTATAGGTGTTTCTTTCTAGAGAGATATGCGACCACTGGACACAAGTAGACATTCACTTCCTCTATTATCTATGCGTATATCTTCCACAAGGTGCCTCGCGCGCGCTGTACTTAATGGCTTCGCGACTTTCCTTCACACATAGCACAACTACTGACGCGCTACATAATTTTCATTCGCTACTCGTCCTTTTCCCTGTTTCTAATGCATGCTTCGCCCTACCATCTTGGGGAGGAGAACGTGTGTGATGATATAAGTTTATTAGCATATAGCATTATAATATTGTTTGACTATATTATCGTAAAGTTTTACATAACTAACATTTATCCTCTAGGTTAAGTGAAAACATGTGTTATTACTACGGTCAAGCGAAATATAATCAAAAATAGGATAAGCTTAGTTGAACAATATAACCAACTTCGAGGGAATATGAAAATTAACTTCAATAAAATTTATCGGTGTACTCTTTGGCGGGGAAAGAGCAGTAAAGTGAAGTTGCGTTGGGGAAGTTAGATATAAGATTATCGGACTCATTTAATAAGTTAAAACTAAGACTCTTTTTTAGTGGAATACTACTACTCATTAAATCATAATCCTGTAATTATATAGGTATATATATAATTCTATATAATATATTCATTATATAATATATATATTATATTTATATATATATATATTAATATCTATATATATTATATATTATATGATATATGTTATATATATTATATTATATATACTATTATATATATATATTAGTATATATTATAATATAATGTTATTATATTATAATATATATTATATAAAAAAGAGAATATATGATAAAAATATAAATATGGAGTTCCATGGAATATTAAATTAATTGAAAAGAAATAAAGATAAAAATTCATTCTATTCATATTTAAAAATAATATTTCTGAAAATTTTGATCTCTTACTATAAACACATATAACATATATTGTACATCCCTACCGTTTATATTGTGAAGCTCTAATATGAACACCAGATGTCATTAAGCGGTTCCCATACCTGATAACATTTTTCTATGCTACACTTCTCATGTGAAGTAACTTTGACTAAGATATAGGTTTCGACTATTGAGCCTTTTTCCAGTACAAGGAGATGGATACAATTATTGATTCTGAGAGAGATTTTTTGTCACCACTCATTTGAGTGGAGGGGTGAGTACAACTGCCTAAGATACAACCCTTTAACAATGCTAAATATGAGCAGTCACAAGACACCCTGAGTATTCAAGTAATTTATTTCCAAACGTAATCTTGCAAAGATTTTGGTATTGAGATAAGTCCTTGTATGACAATTAAGTATAACTATATGATAGTTTAATATAAAGATTTAGTATTTATAGTAGGTAATTACTTTGATATTACGCGAAGCTATGCTCTCTTAACTGTTTGTAAAAATAATCATCAAGAATATTAAGGACATAATGGTCCAAGCCCATTATACTTTTTCATTTTAAAGGATGTATATTGAGATTCTCTAACAAGAGCATTATAATTTATTCATTAATCAGAAGTAAGCAGTAATAAGTTATCTGTTATGTGCGAATATAATACTTTCCATAAATAAAATGTTGAAAAAATGTTCAGTTATGATTATATAGTTTTTGCTTGAAACCTTCTATATAGAAACAATCATACTAACATTTTCAATATGATCTAAGAGCTAGTTGTGTATTAGTCATAATTATTGGAAGATGCAATGTAATTAATCAATATGCCAATACATGGAGTATCATTTTCTAGAGAGTGCACACTATCGTAATCAGAGAGAGTCCCAATAACTCATAACATCAAATCTATAGCATCAGGCTTTTTGCGCAGATAACTATTGAAAACGAATTATCTACATTCTATTCAATACAAAATCTTAATGCTATCCCTATAAAACCACGATCATGCCTAATTCAAAAATACATCACATCTAATTCATAAGCGATTCATGGTCAAAGTATCCCCAATCCGATCATATTTCATTCCCACCATTCAACCATTCAATGGTTTGTGCCCAACAATTCGTCATGCAACAATGCCATTTTGCTATCCATCATTTTGTGTCTGGGACCGAACCTTTCCCATTTTTGTTCTTTATTACATAGTTTCCGGATCTATCCTCTTGGCCACACCTCTAAAATTCCTAGCAAATAATAGTCTTGCACACTATCGCATTTGGTGCCCACTATCCTTCTCAAATTTTTAATGAACGTTGTAACTCTCTCAACCATGTCAACATGTGAACGTGATCGACCCATCTAAACAAAGCCGAGAGCGGTGGAGAGTTGTTTTCGATCTAGGACACTTTACAAAAACCATTCTACAAGCATCTCTGGAATCTTACCACAGCTTAGTTTTACCCACCATAAACATTAAGTAAAGAAATAATTCGTTGTGAGTATCCCATGTCAACGGTAAGGTAAATACATAATTATTCATAAGAAAAACTCACCAAGTTCGTAGGTACTTAAAGCCACTTATTACAGAACTATAAGCAAGAGTAAGGAAACCAAGAACCCAGTTTAAGAGGCCACATGGAGCCGTATCGAGACTGTCCGAGACAACTAAAATTTTATCAAGATTACATAACCTAGCCTTTATAAAGGCCAATTGCGAAAAAGTGAGAACTCGTTCCAGTTAGAAAATTCTACCATATTGTTTCACGGGAGCCATATGAGCTTTCACGGGACCGGATGGACCCTCACTATGGGGTACCCCCGAAATCTTCGTCAATGTGGGGTTTCATTCTTTGATCTCAGTTGGGCTACAACCCCTAAAGCCGCTTGGTAGTCGCTCCCCTAACCCGTGCCTTCAAATACTACTATACCAAACATCAATCTACCACGTGAACAGAGTACTTTACTCTCTAGGATTTCCCGATCGCATATCCAAAGCATACACAAAAATGCTCTTCACCTGTTCAAGTGTTTCAAAATTGCACAGGTACCAGCTTATCTAAGATGGCGGATTGTCTCTCAACCGCTTATCACATTAACTAACTAAAAACCCGAGCACCAAACTTTTCGAGGCTAAACGTCAGAATAACTATATGATGCCAAACATATTTATAACAATCCTATACCTACAATCAACTCCCTTTTCAAATAATGTTGCGAAGTGACGTCCCCCTCAACAAACTCCTCCGCGGAGTAAACCATTTTCAAAATTTCTTAAAAACAACTATTACAGAAATGAAATTAAAGGTTACCACTGCATTCCTACACTTTTCTTATCATGCCCCAAATCAAGATAGCAACACTTTTCCATATGGTGAACACAGTGCCTATTTTATAGACTTGCTAGTGTCATTTCGCTCCCCTACTGACTGCGCGGAAGGGAATTTCTGAAAGGGGACTAGTTATGATTGATGGCCAATCGATGTCGGCCTTCCAATCGATCTGGTTAGCATGTTAGAAGGGGCGAAGGAGGCGAAAAAGGGGAAAGGAGCGTATTATCCACTGAGAGAGGTGGTGGAGTTGAGATTTGTCAGGGATAGTTGAAAGTTGGAGGAGCAGGGATGTAAAAGATGAAACAATCATACAAGAAGATCAAGAGTATCTTAACAGTTATACCGGTTAAAGCGAAATGAGGATGAGGGATAGAAATGATGGTGAGTATTATATAAGAGGAGGAGTGTATGAATGGCTGATGATATATTAAAGTATATCACTTGCAATTATACTCGTAGAGGGTAGTGTTTTAACAGATAAGGGGAGGAAGTGAGTAGTAGGAAAAATAGATTTATTAGCGGAAGAATGTAGAAAATAAAGGTGCAGTATCATTTAGCTCACATTCCGCAAAATCACCTGATGATGATTTAGTAATAGACAATTATACTATATCTAGGAATATATATAGAGGGTTAAAAAATAGTGATTTTTAAAACAGCAAATACTGACTTATATCCACACTGTTGTCGGTAGTATACCGTAGTAGAGCGAGAATAATAAAACATGGGACAACATAACCGAGAAGAGCGGAGGAGTCAGAAAAATACAACGCGGATAGGGATGAAGATATTAAGTAAAACTAGAATTGGAAAGAAATAGTAGAGTAAATGAGAAGAGAACATGAAATTTAGAGTAAAATGAAAGTTGATTAGAGAAGATATATATAGGTGTGAGAGAAAGATTTTGTAAACTAGAAGAAAATGGATGTGGAGAGAATTGAGATGGTGTGGGGTACATCTGGAGTAAGGATTGGAGCAGGAAGAGAATGCCGAAAACGAAAAGGGATGGAAACCAAGGAGTAGGGAGCGAAGTACCAAAAGGGGAAGAGACTACGAAAGAATCGAGATGGGCTGGAATTCGGTGGGAGGCAATATCCTTCGGAGAAGATATCGTCACGACTATCCAAATTATGTAGAAGCGCTGAAAGGAGAGAGGAAATAGTGCAGTAGAGGGGAGGGACGTAGTCTAGATGAAAAGGATGGCTCGCGCGGCTGACCCTGCACAGGTATAGAAGATCCCTTTACCTGGGAGATAGGAAGGAAAGCAACAATAAGAAAATATATATATATGTATAATACTCAAATATTAGTATATATACGTTTATTTACAGTCATATATTGATATTAATTACGTATAAATATATCGAATATAGTTTATAATATATATTACTAATATTATAATATATATTTATATATATTATATATTAATAAGTATATATCACTATTATATTATATATATTATATAGTCTATATATATATATAGGTTATATATATATATATATATATATAGAATAATATTATATATTATATTATAATTATATATATATATATTGAAAGTATATTATATGAGACTATGAATTATAATTACAATAGTAATATATATTGTTAGTAGATAATGTATAATAATTATAATTGAAAACGTTAACAATATAATTATTAAAAATTCTTGCACCAACAACACATATGGTATTCCTCATTTCTATTAAAAACATCTACCTCTTCTCTTTTTATTGTTTTTAACTTAATATAAATTTTTATTATGTATTAAAAATTATAAATTAAAGAAAGACTTAAGCCATCAAAAAATTTTGACTAACTTAGAATATTTTAGGGAAGGAGGGTCTACGATTATATAGTTATAGGTGGAAAAGTAGTATAATATATATATCCGTATATATAGTATATATATATATTATATAATTATAATATAATATACTATATATATATAATATATATATATATATAATTATATACTATATATATATATCTATATTAACTATAAATTACTTAGTTACATGAACTTACATCTAATATCATCTACTCATTGAATGATTAAGTTCTAAAAATAGAATAGCATCTGCCAGGTTCTCCCTCATTTTTCCTCTTTGGTCTGATTTTGTATAATGCGAAGAGCAGAAAAAGCATTTCCACGCTAACTTGCGTTGGAAGGTAGAGCAGTAACAGCAATATCAGCTTCTTGTGCAATGTCTTGATACTCTTCGAAGTTATATAAAATTTTCAACTTCTTCAGTGCAGCAAAGAAATTTTATTTAAGTAATGGAATATTGTGGTTAACAATGATTAGGAAGGCTAACTTGCTTTGGAGGTAGAGCAGTCGACTCTTCGACTAAGCTCTTCAATATCTAGGAAGCTTTTCATACTAATTCTTTGAGCTTTCTGAAGAAATGACTTGAGAAAGGTAGTAACGGAGATAGTTGTAGTTTTATCACTTACAAATGTTTAGATGTTTCCTTTTTTCTTGAAACTTCCTGCAACCCTTTAATACAAATGACCCCATTGCATTGCCCAAGATTTAGCTTTTTGTTGTTGTTCTTTATCGTTTAAGCTTACCCTGTAGATTGGATCAATATAAACCAACAGCTAGTATAATATCATTGGTCAATGGAAGAAATTTCTCTTCGTACCATGGAGTCTTTTTCATATTTTGTCCTTCAGTATCTCTTTTAAATATAGATTGGGTAATAAGGTTTGAAGGTTGAATTTTATTAGAATATAATCCAATTTGAAACACAAGGGTTTTTGGTTAAAAAAAAAAATCTCGCGACTTTGCACACTTTAATTGCATTTTGTGGATGTGGAAGTCCGAAAGTTCAAGGGTAAACTTGCATGAAGTGAATTGAAGTCACTTTAACAGAAGTCACAATTTCTAACTTTGTCAGTTTAAAATTTTCGACTCCAAAACTCTATCTTAAAAGTTACCGACTCCGACTCCGACTCCGACTCCGACCTCTTAAAAATTACCGACTCCGACTCCGACTCCGACTCCACCCTCTTCAAAACTACCGACTCCCCGACTCCGCGACTCCGACTCCGACTCCGACTCCGCAACCCTGCCATGAACGTTCTTTTGGCTTCTAGAAGCGATGAAGAGTAGTGAAACAATTGCGAAAATCATTGCATTATATAAATCAGGCCTAAAAACAAAACAAATAAAAGACATTATTGGCTGCTCACGTTCAACTGTGAAGCGTTATATTTGCAGATTTAAGGAAAATGCGAGCCTGTAACACCCCTTCAAAGAGATCGTTCTGGTAGGCCTAGAAAATCAAACAGACGGACTTCAACAATCATAAAGCGATCATTGGAAGCTAATCCAAGAATATCAGCCAAGAAATTTAAAAAAAAAAAATATCTACAGGTTCTTGGAAACCTCGTCTTGAGAGAACAGCCTTTACGCCCGTAGAGTTAAGGTAGAAACTGGGCTTTCGAAATGTCTCATATTTAGCTGCCCGTTTGGTTAAAGAACAGCCTCTCTCTGAACGTAAGCTATGATGACTACTCTTATTGTTGTTTTGTTCGGGTTATCTGTACACAATATAAAAATCAAAAAGAAACTAAACTTATAAATTAAACCCTACAATTACTATAATAAAAAAAATAACAACTAGGTTTTGTGGTCAGCTGAAGCAAACTATTTCACTTCATCGTGGAGCTTTGATTTATATAGAGGACGGACGCTTGCCCGCTACTCTCTCTGCGAGCCATAGTTTTAGAATGTGTTCCTCAGCTCTTTATGCTGGAGTCCACCGTTATGTGCAGGGGCACGTAAAGTCCTATGGGCAGATTCAATATGATCTATGGGGTTGTTTCTTTTGCGCGGTGCAGCGGTTGGGATTGGGCGCGAACGCAGTAAGTAAGACTCTTCCCAATGATATGTAAAAGAGATTATAAATCAATGAATAGCACGGTGTATCACATTGCCTCGATGAGTATTATTGAGCATGAAAAATTGTCTATCGCTGATCTCCGCAGATCCTCCTTTATGATGTCTGGTCCACCTCCTGAGTGCGCGACCCCCAATGGTTCTAAGATAATGGATATTTAGTCTACAACCCAGTGGGCACCATGCCCCACAAAAGCCTAGCGGTTACACTGCTTCAATAACGTTGTTTATAACCGTGAACCACATGGAAATCTAGTATGTAACTTTTTGCCTGAACTAGTACAATTCCTTATATAAATTAGCAATTTTTTTTAATCGATTGATTAATAATGGTTAGGCTAGAGAAATCTTGCTTTATAATTTTCACCCTAGGGTAACAACCTTTTGTGCCCCTCACATCTTTATAAAAACAAATGTTTTACTTTGTACTTAACTCATTATAAAGGGGGAAAGGGAGGTATACGCCTTGATATAATGTCCCGAAAAGTGGCTGGAGAGGCTTCCTATGCCTCGATCAGTAAAACTAACCCAGGATATCGGAAATCACCATAAAGAATTAAATATAATTCGGAGGATCCTTGGGACATTAAAATCTCACTCTGGTAAAATTTTATGCTTTTAATGAAAATCGGAACATGAGCATTCACATCGTTATGTAATACCTCCCAAATTTTAGTCTTTATACAAATGAAATGAAAATTATAGTAGAGCAATATTAATAAAAATGGGCCCTATCACTCTTAACATCCCTCTTGGGATATATTAGGCTATGCCTCTCCCATATGTCGATTTTATTTTCCCCAATCCTGCAATTGGCCAGCTCAATTAGACTACGTTATTTCTATCTATAATATACACCTCCATCTGTTGGCTCCAAATATATTCTTTTTGTACGCGGCCCGACCATCAAGTATTGCAATTTCGTATCCCTCAAATATATCTAGCTTCATACCTTACCTGTTGGCTCATATAATAGTATATCTCGCCTTTCGTGAATCCCCTATTACTACTTTTGAGGGTTATATATAACCCGGCCGGATCCGCCTTGAGTCTTTAATGCGCCCTCCCTCTTATATATTAATATATATATATATAACGCCCCCCGCGTTTACTTCCGTACGTTTTTTGACCGAGGTTCTATATAATAATAAAAGTTTTATCACAAAGTTCATCAATAAGATCAGGATCAGCAACATTTTAATCCAACACATTTTGAGACTAATCTTTTTTGTTGCTATGATTCAAAATCTTTACTTGCCCTTTTTAAGACACTATTGACTTGATAGACAAGATTATTTGCATTACATTACTTAAGACAATTTTTACGAAAACCTAAAACACATATAATTAAAAATTTCGAAATATAAAATTTAGCAGAAAATTTCCGAATATAATAAATATAACTTAGTAAAATTTTCGAGATATAATATTATTACTTAGTATAAAAATTTTTAGAATATTTTAATCAGAAAAATTTGATAAATTTTAGTGATAAATTTTAAGTAGAAAATGCCAAAACAAATAATTTCACTTAGTATAAATTTATAAAGATTTTTTATTTTAACTTAGTATTTTATCCTTAAGGTTTTCAACTGTGTGACGATATATTGCCAGAAGTGTATTAAAGATATACTATTCTAAAATTATTATTTTATTTTAAATTATTATAAACAAGGATTATATTTTTGTATACTTTAAATATAATAATTCTGCCTGATACCATAATAACAATATTTATAACTATTTAACTAATTATATTTTATGGTGCCTAAAATTAAAAGTAATCTTTAATTTTTAAGGTTTGATATATTTTATATATTTATTTAGACCATTTTTTTAATTTCAAGTTTCTAAATTATTATTATTATAATTTTATTTATCAAATTTTTGTAATTTTTTAATAAACATAAAAGTTTATTATTATTTATGTGAAGATATAAATAATCTAATAATTTTAATTATTTTATATTTAATAATTTTTTTGCTGATATGCATTAAATTTTTCCCATATTTTAATTTAGCAAAACATATTTAAGCATAAAAAATATGGTAGAATCATCTACTTTCATATTATTGGGACTGATATTATATAAAATAAGAGATATAATAATAATATTAAAAATACTGTATACAATAATATTATAATATTAATAATAATAATATATTATATATAATATAATATATTATAATTATATATATAATAATATATAATAATATATTTATTAATCAATATTAAATTATATTATAATATTACTTATATATATATCTCTATAATTAATTAATAATTTAATATCTAATTATTAACTATATAACTCCTTAAATTAAATTAATAAATATATATCCATTTATTATCCTAATTGGATATAGTGAAAATATGCCGTACTCAACGATTCTAGATATGAATTAATTACGTCATTTAGCAATCACGGATAATTCATACTCATTATATACGTCATTTTTATTAGGTCATTGAACGTGAGAATGAATTATATTTATACATTATAAACTATTATAACTAATTACATTTATATGATGTGATATAATACTCAAAGGCTACCTGAGGGTTTCGCAATATTTATAACGATGAAAGAGAAGATAAATATACATATTATTTAAACTGATGTAAATACGTACTGAGATAATAAAATATAACATATATTTTTTTTTGCCATTAATAATATATAAATTATAAATATATATTTAATATTATATATAACATACCTGAAAACCATTTGTTAGTATTAATATTATATTAATATATATATATATTGATAATTAATGTAATTATAGAGTATTAATTATTAGTTTGAGTACAAATATAAATTTATATTACTATTGCTATATATATTTATATTGCTATATATATATATTAATATATTTCTTGTATTATTCTTCTATATTATTATTAATATATATATAGTTATTAATAGTAAGTTATAATTTATACTTATTATATAATATCTATATCTCTACTATATTATTATTATTATATAATATATATCTTAGAATTTAATATTCATTATATAATATTTATTATATATATGTTACATATAATTAATTTTATTATTAATATTTATATAAATTTATTTATTCTAGTATATATATATATATATTCTATATTATATTATTACTATAATATTACTATATATATTTCTTTATAATTATATTTTTATATTCCTCTTTTAATCTGAAAATAACTTACCCCTAGTATTCTTATACTTATCCTATATATATATCAATCTTTACATTATACTTATATTTATTTCTCTATATAAGTAGAAATTTTATTACATCCTTTTTGGTTTATTTCTCTTCTCAACACCCTTTAAAGTAATAACTAGACTCAAATTCACTTTGTAGTCGCCACATCATCACACGTACTAGCATTGATAGATTTCAAGGCGAGTCATTGCCCCACGATATCTCCTTCAATCCTCTCCTCAATGTCTTTTCTCAGATGGCCTATTACATATTACAAGTCCATCTATCCCCCTGTCTTTCAACTGATAACTATTCATGCTTAATTTTCACATATTTCTTCTATGTTACATTAATAAATTTAGTTTTGTCAACAAATGCAATATTTATTATCATAATTCGCTCAATGCAAAATAAATCACTTCTCATCTATGATATACGTTATCTACTTCTCTTCCTCTCTAATTCTTTCCACTCCATTACAACTTATTGCAATTTTTTTTCGTTACATTCATATTAAGATCATCTCTAATATATTTCCTTATTTTAACTTTGTTTTAGTCAAACAATCAGCGCATCTATCAAAATTCTGCTTTACTAATAATACATTCTGATTACCTCTATTATCCCATCACTTTTCTTTCCATCTTAATTATCTTATCATGTTCCTTCAACATTTTACCATTGGTCAATGAAAAACAGATTTTTTCACTTATAATCATAGCTCTATATCCTGAGAGGTGACTATCTATTTACTGTTTTCGCTTTTTTTTTTGAGTCTTTGTCTTTAAGGTAGTCGACCAGGCATGGGGTAAACTCATTTCATTTAGGTTCCCGATCCTAAGTTGGTTACAATTACCTCAACCGGCTGATCGATTTTATCATATCTTCGATCCCAAGGATTATCAAATTAGTAAATTTGCGATCCTAACACCATATAATCTGGCAGCTCAACTACGTTAACTTATATAGTGATAAACTTCCTATTCCCTATACATCTTTGAATAATCAAAATGTAAAAATAATTCTTGTGCATTGTTGACATTACTAAAAACTACAGTACTTGAAAATATTTTTAACTTATTCAGTAATATAATACTGATATATTGTAGTGAATAATATATGTATATACGCACATATACATAACAATATAACGGGGTAATTGTCTAATAACAATATCATTAGAAACTTCTAAAACTATTGAAGGGAAATATGTTTCTAATTTGTAGGGAAACTTTTCTAATAGCAATGCTAATGGAAGAATTGGGTGGTCTTTGGAGAGAGGTTGGCGTTTGTGTGGAGGTTCATATTTTCTTATGAAGTGTGTGCGGTTTTTCCTTAGTATTTTTTCTTTCGTATCGATGCTATGAGAGTATCGAAATAGTAGAGGCTCTTCTGTTCAGATTTTGTTCCTATTTTCCGCGTTTTGTGAATACTTTTCATTTTACATTACGCTTATTTTTCTTTAAGAAGGATTTGGGTGGTCGTTATGAAGCGACTGGTAGACTGATTGATTAGGATAGGCATAAGTTAATCTTACGCAACATTAGGGAAATGTGTATACGACAAAAGTGATGTGTTTCATTTCCTAATTAGGCAGTTGTATTTAGTTAGTTTTATTTTTAAGCAAGCGTGTAAGTCAAGAGAGAGATATAACTTACCTCCGAATGGCGGTTTGAGAGTAATACAGGAGTTGGAGGATGTATATCGGTTTCTTTCAACGTTGGGGTGCACGGATGGCTGTTGGGTCTGGGTCGGGCACTGAGGTTTCTATGTTTTTTTGAGGAGTTGTTGTTGAGCTAGCATCAGAAATATCGAGTGCTTGGCTCATTCTTGTAATCGACACACCTATTGTACAAAAGTTCTGTAAGAGGTTGAGACTCTGATAGCTTAAATTTACTCTCATACCTGCGTTGTCACTTACTCAATAATTTCTTGGAACATGAATGATTTTACATATGAGCTTTATTCAAAAAGAGGCTTCAGCTACAACCTGCATTCTATGAGTTGAGTACGCATTGGGCAAAAGTTCAACAATAGCGAGTTAAAGCGTCCTTAAAAACTAAAATATACTTTGCACCGGAAATTTTACAACTTAAAAAGGGCCACCATGCAAAAACCAAAATGAACCTAGAAAAAAGGTATAGTTAAAGTGTAAGAGTGATTATAGAATTGATAGCTACTGTAATGAGGTTTGCGAACTCTTTTACTTATTCAATACAAGTGAAATAACATATATTCTTGTTTATTACAGAAAACGAAATATATAGCTGGAAAGCCTATGGTGAAAGTTGTATATTTCTGATTTCGATTTTCGATTCAGTATGCGTTTCAGCACCTATTGGATGACAGCAGATAAGTTATTATGATTTTCAAAAATTTATATAGTTATTATTGTTATTATTATTGAAATTCCAAAAATTTCTTATAAATACTTATTTTCTTTCGTTATGAGAAGATATACATTTATAATGTATGTGAATCGCTAAAAAACAGTAAAAATTTTCTGTATTTTTCAATCTCATTTTATTACTAAGTTTAAGGCTAATAAGTCACGAGATTCTTCTTCTTGTATCATTGTAAAAGAACATCTTTTTAGTTGTAATTGTATATTATTCTCTGTATCATGCGTAAGCTAAGGGAATAGAGATATTTTTCGACGAAGTATAACCTATACGTAGTAGGATGAAGATGGTCTTCCCTGAAGATATTATGTATATTTACTCGCTCTTATGTAAGGAGAAAGGGGGTATAGGGATTTCCTCTTCTTCACCCAGAAGAAGGTTAGCTGACCAGTTTTGGAGACAGGGTTTTCTTACTTTAAAATAAATTTAACTGTAACATTGAATTTTTCCTTCTTTATAAATTGATCTTTCTCAGGAGTTAAGGCTCTGGTTGCAGCAATTTTTCTTTCCAATTCTGATTCAACAATGCGACCTATCTTATTCTTTTCGAATGTTTATATTTGATGAATACAGTTTTGCAGGCAATTGTTGGAGCTTAAGAATGTTTGAGAAAATATGAATGTCAGAAAATGGCCATTGTTCTTTCACATTTTAATTAATGATCCTTATTGTTAATTGCTATTGCCAAACCTTCTTAAAACTGTTACACAATTGTAACTTTTTTCAGGAAATCTATTTAAAGATTTCATCTCATTTTTGATAGTTATTTATGATATTTGTAGATTTTGGTGATGACTGCTGCTCGTGCTCGAAATCCTGTACCATCAGAACAGCTATATCTTCTGAGGCGACTCTTGTAAGTTAAGATTCGCGTCATGTATCTTAATATCTGAGAATAGGTTAGTATATATCGCCTGAAAGGAGAATGGGCAGTGATCCATAAGTATAATCTATCGAGTGTTATTTCAGCAGTGTTCATCATTAGCGGTTCTTGTTTGCTTTCTTAACTGCTATATGCAATATCGGAACATTTTTTCTTTAATATATGTAGAGTTTATTGTTGGGCCTGCAGTAAATTATTTTGAACATACCTTCGGGATTTAAATTGCGGAAAACTATAATCTTAGATGACGTAAGTCTGTTATTTACTTCTAATGAGCGGTTCGTGACATTTTTGTAAATACCTTTCCAAGCCTTGTTAGTTGAGATTGTGTATTTGCTCTGCAAGAATTATAGTCTTTTTTCAACTAAACTTTGGAAACGCTCTAAGAAGGTTGACATCTTGTGGGCTCTCTTTAAGAAGCGAACATTTTCTCAAGTCCTTTTACTTTATATTGTGTGTGTGTGCTTATTTTCAAGGCATTACAATGACCTTTGTGGAGAAGGTTTGCAATAGTGTAGAAAGATACTAAATCGTGTTTTTTTCTTCTGTGTTATATTATATATATAGTATGTCTATTTCTTATGAATAACAAAAGAACAAACTAACTATCCTTTGTTTTTTTATGCACATATCCTGATCAAATGCCTACTTTCCTCTTGTTCTTTGAGAAACATGTATGGTGAACGACATTGCCGTTCCTTTCTTGGGGTCTTCCGTGAGAGGTATTTTTCGTAGTGCCCTCTGAGTAGTAGAGAAGGCCAGTTAGGTGTCTAGAATGCTTCAGAAACGCGTAGATTTGAGAACCCACTAAGAAGTACCAGAACAACTGAAGATGGCGCGCGCTGCCATGAGCGACAAGCTTTCTGCAATGCTCGGGAGAGGAGAAGCCGATGCGGAATGGTGAAAGAAATTGAGTTTCATCATTGTGTTCATACCATCTACTCTCATCTTTTTCTCGCTCTCGTCTTTTGCGTTTAGTTTTAGTAGGCGGTAAGAGTGTGGGACGAACTATGAGGCTCAAACATATCGTTGGGAGTAATATATCTCCTCTTTCTCTAACTATCCTTAACGGCTCATTTCATCAAATGATTCTCATGTTATTTGTTGCCGCCTCTATAGGTACCTTGTTGTGACGAGCGTATGGAGGACTACCTTCTCTATAAGCTTGCATAGGATAAATTTATTCAATCTACGAAGTCTGTACAGGTCATCGCGAGCATTGATTTCTGCTATTTCTTCACTAAATAAGGGTTTCAACTCATCTTTTTCTTTTAACTTGAGATGTATTTAGTTTACAATAACAATATTATTTAGAATCTTACTATGTAACGTTCGGAAATCAATATTTTCACGGTAAATATCTCACTTCTCTAAATTTTGAGCAGTCAGAAAGATTTTTGGAAGTTAGTAATCTTGTCATTATAAAATCATTATCTCATGAAGCTTTCATTTTTTGCTTGTAAATCGATATGGAGAAATGCTGTTGTTAAAGATAAGTGTGATTATCTAAGTTAATAGTATATTCCTAGCTACTTTAAAATTTACTAATTCCAATAATTATTTTCCGTCAAGTGCACGTTAAGACAACGTATTAACTCGGGTGAAAGACAGGAGTTTTGTTGGGATGCCTGAATTTTTAAGAAATCATGTTTTACTTTTCTGTGAGTACAGCTTTTATGGGTTTCTCACGGGGTAGAGAAGCATGGAGGACATGAGCTCAATTTCTTGTGGAGCTGGAAGTGTAGAGGGTATCTCTAGATGTACGGCGAAATGGAGTCCGCTATACGCTGAAGAGAGTTACACTTTTATAGATAAATTCATCATCTCAATCTCACAACCCATCAATTCTTAAGTTTTGAAATACATTCTCAGGAATTCTATAACATTGTATAAATTTGCTTTTAAAAAGAGGTTTGCTTTGAGGGATTGTGAGGTTACCTGCTTGAAGGCCTATTGTTTGAGGCATATAGGTAGTCTTTCAAGATTGAATTTAAAAGAGAATTAGGCAACTGATATCACAATCTGTACTTTTGCCAATTTGTCTCAATTTGCCTCTATTTGAGTCCTGTAATATGATACCTATTGGCCCGTGGAACGTTCTCTATTAAAACGAATCAAGGAATTATTATAAAGATATAACAAGATTTAGAATCTACACTAAAGAATTTTCTCTCACAATCAACTTTGTTAGTACCCAGGAACATCTTGTACATTATTTACACTAAGTAATCTATTTTGAAAATTATGGGAATAATTGTCTATCTTTCTGAACATTCAATTATTTAAAGTGTCAGCGATGAGGAATTTAACTCTCTATTTTTGGTTCTGTTTTGTATTGGCTAAGATGGAGTGTACATTACGACATTAGTATTGTTCCATATAGTAGTAGTTTTTCGCTGTAGTAATATTTTATGCTTGTCCGAAGGTAATCGTTCACATTTTTTGTTGAGGAGTGTTTGGAAAGAGATTCGGTACTTCTTCTCTCTATTTATTTTGCTATGTGTATATGTAATGGATTATATTGTTATAGTAGAATCGATCATGAGGTATTGATTATTTTCATGAGGATTATAAGTACTGATCGAACTTGGTAGCGCTTTGGGTCATCTTTCTGGTTAAATTCGGGCGCGCAACTTGTGGCGCGGTCTATGGGTAACCATTAGATATGGCTCTATTTGAAGTACGGGGTGCGGAGGAGAGCTCTGGGAATCTGCAGGATATAGAGAATTGGAAGTATCAATATTCGGTGTAGCGTAGGTTGCTGTGCGAGGTTTGTTTTCTTTCTGAAGCTTAGCGCCTTTTATCACTGGAGTGAACTCCAGAATGGGGCAGTATAAGCGCAGAAAAATTATTTGAAACACGATTAGATTCTTGATGAACCCTTTTCCATTGAATGCTGTTGTTTCTTACAGTTGTCTAACAATTTCTTTGTTCTAAAATAACTTCTTCCTGAAGTTAAACCTGTTTAACTCTGATTTATTAATAATCCATCCAGTCGGAGAGAAGGACTATAATTTATTTCTCGGCGTGTAGATGGCTCTGTACGCGCCCGCGCGTCGAATTATTATCGCGTATGACTCGTTGATATACGATGAACGAGAATTGCTGTAGAGGTGGATGCTTGCCTCGGTGTGTACGTGTTGTGAAGGTCTATAGATCTTTTTTCGGCACTGGGAAGGCTGACCTTTGCTGCGTAGATGAAAGATTCCCTAGTTACCTTTACAATTGCTTAAACCACAGTCTAAATTAGCCTTTCGCCGTGTATCTTTCTTTGTATAAGTATTTTGTCTATTCCATTATTTTTTGTGATTGTTTATGATTGAAACTCTTCGGCAGAATGAAGATCTCTTGTATAGTAAAAGAGTGATTCCTCCCTGGTGTTAATTGGATTAGGCCCCTCTGATTTAGATGTGTTGTCTTACTTTTTTTGAGTTCTCAACTAGTGTTGTATGTCTCTTTTGTTACAAAGGTTCTTCTTCCTGTGGTAGGTGGTGTTTGGGTGTCTCTTCTCGTATGAGGAGTTACAGCGAGAACGGTTGTATTTCGCGTTTTATTAAGTAGCCCTATTCTAGGTATTATGGGACTCGTCTGAGAAGAAGAATCTCACACTACCGTAGGTCCCGATATATTCCTGATTCAGGGAATATAATGGCATCCCCGGAGGAGGGGGTTTCCTTCAAAGATCTGCCATTTCTCCTTAATAATTAATATTTTTCCTTAATCTAAATATCATTTTGACTATGCATGTTTGGTACATTGTCCATGTGAACTATAGTATGGTATGTGTAATGTCTGAGAATGGCTGCTCCATTCTAATGTATTAAATTGAAAGGATTTTTGTATTTTACCGAACCATTTCTGAATAAGAACGTATATACGCCACTTATCTTATGACTTATCTGAGTATTAATCAACGCACTTTTCCTTCCATAAGAGTCATTTAACAATCACATGCAGCTATATCATTGGTACTTAGTCGTTTAAGTTAAAATAGGCAATCTCTTTTAATACATTCTGTTCCAATTAATACATATCAATTGGGAACGATCACGATAATGTACGCCTATCACTTATATTATCTACAAAGCGTGCAAGATTAAAGCGAATGCTTTGATAACTAATTCTGTTAAGACTCTCATAAACTTTTTCAAATTTTTTGGCCCTGATATAGACTTAAATCTAAAGTCCACAGGGAGTACAATCGGCCTATCTTCCCTTTTTGGAGAAGCATGCTATAGTTTTTTTTTTTGTAAAAGGAGCGCCTAATAATACTTCTACACTACATGCTCCTGAGTCGATCATCGCTTCAGTTATCACATACATTAAAGTCATTTTTAATAGATGGTTAATAACAAGGGTAAGATTATAATACTATCCCGCTTCTTCCCTTAGGATGAAGATCATGTGGATTAATTTATATCAATAGAGTGAAAAAAGGCTGGACAGAAAGAATCATACTGTTCTATCCAGAGAGCAATATTTCTGTAGTGAAAATCTTAGGTAGTAGAATAGATGATACGTATTAAGTCTTTTCTTGTATCAGACTCCTGATAGCAATAATTTTCTGTCAGATTAATCGGAGTCGAGAATTATCCAAACTACTGGTAAAATCTATATAGGGGAATTCACCTCAGAAGGAGGACTCCTCATCCTATTATCATAATGTGAGGGTAATATGACCGATTATAATCTTCTGAATGGTATATTTTAAGGTCGAGGGGGAGTGATCAATAGTTTTTCTCGAAGGAATTCTTATTTAATCATAGCATATCCTTTATATTTGCGCTATATATTTTTTGTAACGTCGATTGATAATTAGGATAATGGTATTGATAGAGTTTTTATAGAGACGCTGTGCGGATTTTAGTGAGCGTTGAGGTGCGGTCATATTCGCCGGTGAGCAGCGTGGTCGTGAGTGTTAGGTATAGTAAGGGGTGAGGGTAGATAAGGAAATGTGGAGTGTGGTATGGTTGCAGTGGTGAGTGAGACGGCTGGAAGAGATGTGTGAGCTAGCTATATAAGTAGGAGTCGAAACTTATAGTGAAAGGGGACTATACTACAATAAGAATTCCCTTTCTTCATTAAATTACTTCAGTGAAGCACTTATGCATACTACTGCCTTATTCCGTACTTCTGCTTGTCCAATTATCTTCCACTTTCCAATTCATCCTATTATTATTTCTTTACCCTTCCATTTTTTTACTTATACTTTAATCCAACTCTCTGTGTCTGCTGTGGCCTGATTTTCTTCTTGTCCTTACCTCCATCAGGAGATACAATATTTTGAATCATTCTTTTTCGCATCTGGGATTTCTGAATATATCTCCCAAGAATTAGTCCTTTACTCGCGTCCTTGCGTCCCTTTACTATGTATGATAATCGGATACAGGTCGATATGCAATAGGGTCTATAATGACACTAACGTTCCAGTTTATGACCGTCAACGTTCGCTACCTTCATCATACACTTTGGTACTGTCTTACTGTTCTTCTCAACATTGGAACTGGATATTAACTTCGGGAGTTTATCCGTAGATAATTTCCTCCTGAAATGAGCGTACATTCTGACTATGTCTAGAAGAGTTAGATCCTCCTTGAAAAGGTTTGGAAATAGCGTTGGATGTTTTCGCTATATATTGTTCAATTTGAGAGGTGAAGGACAAATTTGCATCAAAATATTCAATAACTTTCGGCTGGAAGTGTTTTAAGAAATTTTGTAATTACTTAAGAAAATATTAATTGTCCTTTTTAATTTTAGTTCTGAAAGCCATTCTCTCCATGTTGGGTATATCATAAAATGTCCTCTCAAAACTCCTGCAGCTGCCCTATTGGACCACTTCAGTTGGGCATTGATTAGGATGAGAGCACGTGCTCTATGGTTCCATTTATGTTTCATCAATTGACGTTGCATGTACTTAATAAAGTTTTGATCATCGGTCCCCTCTGTGGGTCCGGATCAAGCTTTTTTTTAATGTTTCTTGCGATATCTCCATACCCATTGTTTTTTGTCGAACGCTCAGCTCTTCTATGTTCATTCATATAGTTCTCTACATGACCTTTGCGTCGACCATACCTGGGAATTACCGTGGTAAGCAACTTTTTCTCATCAGTAATCTATTCCATCTGCCTTTAAAATAATCCTCCGCATACATGAAAAGCCACTTTTCTCAACCGAACCACTGTAAAGAGGACCACCTTTGAGTCATACCCGCGTGTCAGCGTCGCGTAGCGGGATAGGGGTGCTCTCGTCTTATAAAACGATCGAATGTTGCCTATGGTGGGTCTGCAAACTCACGTTTTCATGATGAGGTCCATGAATAAGGGTGGTTACTAGGTGCAGTAGGACCTGCGGTTGGGAGTTGGAGGAAGAGCAGGGGGAATTGTGGCTGTTGCTGTGGGATAATTATTTGCAGAGGAAGGGTTGGCCGCGTTTCTGGGGCATGCCTAAGTAAGTGTGGCGGCTTAGTCAGAGGAAGGCAGCAGCGCTGGGTTCTTCAGGCATTACTCGTATAAGCGTAGAGGATACGGAAAGGACGTCCATATATTAGTATTGCTGGTAAGATAGGGGGTCGCCGCGCGCTGTAGTGGTGATACGAGCGAGTGTTGTTCACGTCTCGGATATGCGTATGTGAGGTTATACCATTGCCAGAATAAGGAAGGTAGGTATGCCATTTGTAATGGAGTCGAGGTAGTTTTAGCGGAGCTTGCGAAGAAATACCGTTGACCTATAAGGGTTTGCGATGGGCGTCTGCCTCCAGGTTGGTAGCGTTGCAAAATTGTCTGACGATTTTATCTGACTTGCGAATCACTGCTGCAGACGCGTGGAGATGTGTATGGTTCGTACCGTTTATAAGAGTGATAGTGTTAGTAGCAGCAGTAGTCATGTAAGGGAGGTGACGGTGAGGTTGATGAATAGTTCTGCTGGAGCAGCTACCCTGAGAGTAGGGTCGTTCTATGCCGTTCACGATGCGTGTTCTCTAGGGCATGGTGAAGAATGTGAAATATATGGTTTGTGGAGTTAGGGTTTATTCGTTATTTTTTATTTATGTTTTAATTTATATAGTTTTAGTATATATATATAGTATAATATATATATATACTAGGATTTTCTTCATTTGTATAAGTGAGGGGAGTACTATTAATAGCGTTGGTAGTTATAGGTAGTTGGGTGATGTTTATGGGGAGCTTTGAGAGGTTGTGTTTATTTAGAGTTTAGAGCTATTATCCAGGTATGGTATAACTCAGGTATAATTTACCTTGATATATGCAGGGTGCTCGGTAGCTACTTGGAGTATACGGGGTATTTGTGATTAGGTGAGGATAAGTAGTGTGCTGATATATGGTATGTATGCTAGAGGTTGAGTTATGTAGTGGTGGTTATGTGGTAGTATAGAGCTTTTGCGTGTGATGTGGGATATATAGTAGTTTAGACGGCTATATATATATATATTATATATATATATTTTGATGGGTCTTATTATATATCATAAACTGTTATTTATTCCGATGTCTTTGCCTGTCTTTCCTGCCTAATTCGTTCTCTCTATTTCACGCGTACTGGATGTGAGGGTGGGAGTTAGGCGTGTCAGATACTATATATAGTAGTTAGTTTAATATATATTAATATATATATAATATATATATAGGTCACATGTTGGTATGTAGTATAGCTATAGTATAGTTTTCCAGAAAATCGAAAAATATGTAACAAGGCAATAGTTATAAGTATATTGTTGATATCGTTATTTATATATAGCTGTTTGGTTAGGGGTTTGGTGAGTGCGGTGTATGTAGTATATTAGTATCGTTTATAATAGCTGGGTTTAGAGTGGGTTTTCAGTATGAATATATGTTATATAAGTAGGTAGTTACTTATAGGCTGACCTTTATTAGTGTGGTTGCCGTCCAGAGCATAGGTATTTTATTTATATATATGGTAATGAGAGAAAGAGGGTGTTACGCAGCGTTATATCATATATTATATGTTATATATATATATATATATTAGAGAGGGGGAGTTATACGTTACTTGTAGTGGACTATATTACTATATATATAGTTATATAGGGGGTGGGTGCGCTATTTATCGTGAGGAAGTACAAGCTTAAATAAGTCAATAGTCATTATAATATATATATATATTATGAGTCTTATCCGATAGTATATACTATATATATATATTATTAGTAGAATTTTAGATATAGGACCTCGACAATTGAGGTGGATTAGGTTTATATTATATGATGTGACTACGTGATATAGGAGGTGGTGGGTATATAATATATATATATATATATATAGATGAGGGTAGGTAGGAGTAGGTATATACCAGTAGTGTATATATAGGAGTAGGTATTATTATATGATATATATATAAATGAGTATATATTGAATAGTCTTTTATATTTATAATGTAATGATACGTAGCGGGTTAGTACGTAACTTAGTTATTAATGAATGTGAAAGGTTACAATTAAAAGTCAAAAACCACCTCACCTATCCCGACATTTCTTCAGCGAGGAGTAAGTGCTATACTACTTAGATAGGAGCGCAAAGAGTGATATTCTTCTTTTTCTTTTGGATGGAAATTCGCTGGTGAAGTCTTTTTCGACAGCACACAAAACCAGATAAATTTATAGTGTAAAGTATGTTGAATAACAAAAAGGGAAAGAGGCGCAAAAACGTAGATTTGTTGAGATTTATATAAATCTCAAGACCTTTGCGAGTATGAAATACTCAAAGAGTCTCTAGAGAGTTTCAAGGAGACCTCAGAGTCTCAAGACTCGAAGAACTCGGAGTTCAAATACTCAGATCTTCAAGATCTGCAGATTTGGTTAAAATCCGAGTTCAATACCCTGTGGTGCGTTTTTATAGATGTCCAAATTGCACAATTTCGAAGAGCAATGGAATTTTTGCTTAATGATCAATTGTATGAATGAGTTGCATATTTTGTTATTGTAGTCTTAGTGCTTATTGTTCATTTGTAAAGACTGTTGATTGTTTTAAATTCATTAATGGTATTTGTTGAGTTGTTGTTTGTATTGACGACCGTCGACTGGTTTGATTGTGCTGTCTCATATAGCATCACTTTATGTTGGCTATTTTAAGGAATCAGCCAAATATCAATCCATCAAAATCAATCAATACACTGCTAGTTATTTTCCAGCGATAGTTTGATTACTTACTTATTGTTATTATTGAATTTTTATTATTATTTAATAGACAGGACAATAATAATATAGATAAGTAGGTAGAGGAGTCACTTAGCTCTTGGGATGACTCTACTTATTATTCTAGTCAGAAGGGGTCCGACTTGGAGAGTCATTGTCCCGCCCGGCCCCCACTCCCCACCCTTTTTATGTTTAAAGTTTTTAAATTAGGTAGTAGTAAGTCTTCTGAATAGAAAGGAAGTGGCCCTTTGTGACTTCAATTTGAGTAGGTTCGCATGTAGACAGTTTATGAATGGTTATGTCAGAGGAGTTGTAATCAGAGCTGTCTCTATAGCAACACGCTTCGAGTTTTCATGCGAGTTGTTGTAGAGACCGAATTTTGGAAATCATTGTATTGATATATATAGGAATTATACATTATCAGTAAGGCCTGGTTAGAGTA